>JAJOOR010035220.1:0-14024 GCA_036250505.1 Solanum acaule | reverse complement strand
CCGGATCAGCATCCTGCACGTCGTTGATCCAGCTGAGCACTCCAGAGTCAGTGGTGAGCCTCCTTGCATTCCGGAGGACTCAATTATTTTGTGTTCTTAGTTTTTGTCTTATTAGGATGTTGCGGGGTCTGTCCCAATATCCATCTCAGTATTTTAGAGGCTTCATAGACAGATCGTCAATCAGCTAGTTTTGAGTCTCTTATCTATGTATATATGTAAATACTCTATTTTGAGATCCGAGGTGCTTTTATGGCCAGATTTGTATCAGTTAAGTTGTCTTATGATTTTGCTTTGCATGAAGTTATTTTGTTGAGTTAGGTTTCCGCTGAGTTAAGAAAGCCAGGCCAAGGGTTCGCTTGGGGCCAACGATGGTCTCCGAGTGCCGGTCCCGCCCAGGGTGTAGGCTCGGGGCGTGACAACTGCCCAAATAACCCAGCATGTATCTCTTACCCTTGTTACCCACAAATAAGCACACAAATTTTCATATTGGAGAGATGCTATGCATGTTGAGTTTGATACATTAATGAAGAACCAAACTTGGGAGTTGGTTAAACCAGATCACACCAGCAATGTTGTTCCCTATAAGTGGTTGTTCCGAATTAAGACTAAGGCTGAGGGATCCATTGACAGGTACAAAGTACGATTGGTTGCCAAAGGGGTTCACTCAAAGACCTGGGGTTGATTTTCTAAAGACATACATTTCAGTGGTCAATCCCACCACGATTCGTACCGTGCTCACCCTTGTTGTACAACGAAATTGGGCCTTGCATCAAATTGATGTCAATAATGCTTTTCTTCGGGGGAAGCTTCAAGAAAATGTCTACATGTCTCAACCCCCTAGCTATGAAGATTCGGCACATCCAGACTATGTTTGCCATCTAAAAAAGGCAATCTATGGACTGCGCCAAGCTCCTAAAGCTTGGTATGATGCACTCACCAATTTTTTGGTCTAAATGGGATTCCACATGTCCTAGGCTGATAATTCTCTGTTTGTTATTCATAATTGGGGAGTAACTATTTATGTTCTAATTTATGTGGGTGATCTCATACTCACGAGCAGCCATGAAGTACTCCTTCAGCACGTCATTACCTCTCTTTCCAAAACATTCTCTCTTAAGTATCTTGGTTTACTGCACTATTTCTTGGGCATTGAGGTACATAGGGATGTTGATGGCCTGTTTCTTAGTGAATCTAAATATATACAGGAGGTGCTACATGGCACTACGATGCAAGACTGTAAAGGCATCCAATCACCAATCAGTACATCGGCAATAGTATTGGTAGATGACGGAGCTCCCAAAACTGATAGCACTGAGTATAGAAGTGTACTTGGCAAGCTCCAAGACCTTTTTCTTACCCAACTTGACATAACCTATGTAGTGAACATGCTTACTCAATTGAATACCTCTCCCTCTGTGGTTCACTAGTAGGCAGTTAAACGACTACTTTGGTTTCTTAAAGAAACATACTAGTATGGTGTCCATATTTCCCCACATCAGTCCATCATTCTTTATGCTTATGCCGATGCGGATTGGGCGGGTGATATTAATGACCTTCGCTCAAATCAGGTTACATTATCTTTCTCGGCAAAACATCAATTTCTTGGTGCTCTCGTAAGCAAGTGACTGTCTCTCGCTCCTTCACTGAAGCAGAATATAGGGCAGTTACTTCTTCGTTGTTTGAAACAAACTGGATCACCCACTTGCTCAAGGATCTACATGTGCCGCTCTCTGCTGTTCCCACAATAATTTGTGATAATCTTGAAAACCCAGTGCATCATACAAAAATGAAGCACCTCCAGGTTGATCTTCACTTTGTTCGCAACCAAGTTCGCAATGGCCTAGTTCAAGTCTCACATGTTCACTCCACTGATCAAACTACTGATCCACTCACCAAACCATTGTCTAAGACAGTCTTCCAGCGCATGCTTCCCAAGCTACATGTTGTCTCTTCACACCTAACTTGAGGGGGGCATAACAGAGCACGCATGTTGTGCACATAGCCACACTAGCTTTAAATTAGGATTTCAGTTTATTTAAGAGTCCAACCTTCAGTGAGGATTGCTCACGTAACTTAATATGCTCCTATTTCCTAGGAGTTAGCTTTATACAATCTATTATGTTTGATTTGTATATAAACTCCGTTGAAGTCTCATTAATCAATATATTATTTTCAATCTACTTCTCTTAACATATAATCATTCATGGTGGAGAATTTGAGAATAAAGTGTTTGAGGAACTTTGTGATAAAAATGGTTTCACTCAAAACTTTCCATCCCCTAGATCACCACAGCAAAATGGCGTGGTAGAAAGGAAAAATCGTTCGATAAAGAAAACAACCAGACCCATGCTTCTTAATCGAAATTTCCATGATTATTTCTCGGTTAAAATAGTAAGTACTTCTAGCCATATTATGAATAGGTGCCTTATCATACCTATTTTAAAGAAAACTCCATATGAAATATGGAGAGGTAAGAAGCCTAACATTAGCTATTTTCATCCTTTCGGATGCAAATGTTACACATACAACAACGGCAAGACAAATCTTGGTAAGTTTGATCCAAGAAGTGATGTAGGTATATTCTTAGGTTATGCACCTATCAGTTTGAGTTTTTAATAAAAGAAATTTGAGTGTTGAAGAATCTGTCTATGTTGCTTTTGATGATACTAACCCAAGAATGTAGGAAGTAGAAATTACTGATGATGAAACTACTCCTACTTTGAATACTGAAAGTCTCACAAATATGTTTGATCAAGCTATATACGCCAGAGGAGTCGGCTACTCCAAAACCAATGCTGACTATCCCAGCTAAAAAAATTGGCATTCCCATAGAACAGAGACATAGTGCTAGCTATCCAAAAGGCTTCATCATGGGTAATCCAACCGACTCAATACAGACCAAAGTTTCATTGAAAAACAAGTGTCTGTAGCACTCCTCTCTCTAATTGAGCCTAAACGTATAAATGAGTCAATGGAAGATGAATTTCGGAGACAAGCAATGAAAGCAGAACTTGATCAGTTTGAAAGAAACCAAGTATGGACTTCTACTTAAAGACCGAAAAACTATTCAATAATTGGAACCAAGTGGGTATTTCGAAATAAACTAAATGAAGATGGAAAATTTATTCCCAACAAAGCAAGATTAGTAGCTCATGAAGGATATTCCAAATAGGAAGGTATTGATTACGATGAAAATCTTGCTCCGGTAGCAAGGTTAGAATCCATTCATTTTCTTCTAGCATATGCATCCTTTAAATATTTTAAAATTTTCAAATGGATGTTAAAAATAGTTTCTTAAACAGTTTCATAAAAGAAGAAGTTTTAGTCAAACAACCCCATGGTTTTCAAAATACTTCTTGTCTTGACTATGTTTACAAACTTTCCAAAGCACTTTATGGTCTCAAACAATCTCCCAAATATTGGTAGGAAAGCTTAAGTACCTTTTTACTTCAAAAAAAATTTCAACAGGGGAAAATTGACAGAACGCTTTTCATTCAAAGATCAGGTGCATATATTCTTATAGTTCAAATCTATGCTGATGATATTAATTTTTGAAGTTCTAAGCCCTCTCTGTGTGAGAGTTTTGCTAATCTCATGAAAAGGGGATTTGAGATGATTCTAATGGGAGAACTCACATTCTTCCTTAGATTACAAATCAAGTAGTCAACTGATGGAACGTTTATTAGTCAAACCAAATATACAAAGGAACTTATAAAGAAGTTTGGCCTAAAAAGGGGAAAAGCATTTGGAACTACCATGAGTCCACCCACTTGCCTTGAAAAAGATGCACCAGGAAAAGTTGTGAATGAGAAAATATATCGTTGAATGGTTGGATCACTACTCTATCTCACTACAAGTCGACCAAATATCATGTACTATGTATGCAAGTGTGCACGTTTTCAATCTGCTCCAAAAGAATCACATCTCAATGCAGTAAAGTCAATCATTCACTATTTAATTGGAACTACAAAACTTAGGACTATGGTATCCTCACTCCTCTCATTTTGATTTAATTGGATACTCAGATGTTGATTTTCCAGGTGACAAAAACAATCGCAAGATTGCTAGTGGAAGTTGTCCAATTTTAGGACAATTTCTGATCTCCTAGCACAACAAAAAACAAACTTCTCTCACACTATCTACTATATAATATGAATATCTAGCAGTGGGAAGTGATGGTACTCAATTATTATGGATGATTCATCAATTACTTGAATATGATATCTCGTTTAAATGGTCCTTATTTTTGGCGATAATAGTAGTGCTATTAGCCTCTCTAAATATATTGTGCATCATTATAGGGCTAAAAATATTGATACAAAGCATCATTTTATTAGAGATCTTGTTGAATATGGTGATTTCTGTCTAGAATTTGTAGATTCTGAAAATCAATTAGCTGACATTTTTACTTGGGAAAAGATTTCGTTTCCTTCGAAATTGTCTTGGTATTATTTGTCTTAATTAACGTGTTTTTTTTTCCTATTATGTTTTTAGTGTGTTTTTCTTTTTCAGATTTTTTGTCTTTAATTATTATCTATTCCGCCCATTCCACTTCTTCATAACACCCATCTTTTCACTTCCTTTCAAACGTCTCCCCTTTCTTTCAGAATTTTCTCATTCCTTTCAAAACCCTTCCCCTTTTATTCCTCTCTCTATTTATCTATCTTTTCTCTTCTTTTTCTCTCATCAAAACATGCCTAGAACTTGATCCATTACTTCTCTCAAGAACTCAACTTCTTCGAGTTCTTTTGAAGTGAAAATCCTGTCTCTCTCTACTAATTCTTCTGATGAATCGCTAGTTTTTCCTACCTCTTCCGTAAAAAAGAGCTTACTCTGTCAAGAAGAAGAATCTGAAGAAACCTTGTCCTAATGCACCAGGATCTCTCTGTCCCGAAGATATGCAAAGATCTGGGGAGTCGAACAAAAAAATAGGAATGACAAATTCAAAACTCGACCAATATTTCCTAGCTGTGTTATCAATTTATTGTGTGATTCTGGTTATGAATGGAGCATGGTTTGATGATTTTGAGATTTCTCTAGAAGGTGCTAAGAGAACTGTAGCTGGACCAGACTCTGACTTATCTAACTTTGGGTCTCTATCTCTTTGCTTTGAACATTGCATTCTGGCACATATTGTTGCCACCACTCTTATTCCCAAGAAAGGATCTCTGAGTAGTATCTCTACTTGGGACGCGTTTGTTCTGTACTTCTTACTTAAGAAGTATCACATCAACTGGGCGGTTTGGTTTAAAGAATACATGTTGGAAAGTGCTGAAAACCCTAATGCATCTGCAAGTTGCCTTATGGGTTAGTCATCTCGTGCATCCTGGTGGATAGTAGATCTTTCTATGTTTACACCTGTTGTTATTAATGCTTCTTATGACTCTCATACTTTCTCTAGTATGGGGTATGTGTAGAAAGAAGACAAATGGGTGAAAAAGGACTCTATTAAAACAAGAGCTAAGACCGTCAAACCCACAAATATCTGCAAGGTCGACTTCTCTCTTGATGCAGGACATTGATGAACTCAAGACTTGCATTCTGGCAGTGGAACGTGGTATGGAGACTGTTCATGATGTTGTTGAAAAGTTATTTAGCCTTCAAAAGGATACGGGTACTGAAGTTGGTAAGTTGCGTATTGCTATGATTGGCATAAAATAGGAAGGAGTCTCCACAGTCAACAAGTTTATCCAACAAGTTGACTCTCTCAAGAGTGGAGTCAGCTCCTCCAACAATGATCTTGTTGTCACTGTCCAGGCCTCTTACTCCAGTCTCTCTCGAAATGTGGAAGGCACTTACATAGCCTTCTGTGAAAAGTCCATCAACACCCTCAAAATATTTTCTGGGTGATCGCTAAAATCTAATCATGGATCTTTTACTTTTTGTCTGCTACTTTTGAACTATCTTTCAATAGGGTTTTGTCCCTACCTTTCTCTGTCTTTTGGATTGCTTATTGAGGATTCTTTGTCCTTCTAAGTGTTGCTCTGCTACTATCTGTTGCTACCTGTTTTAGCTTTATCTTGTGTGCCCTTGTTTTTTTTCTTTTTGATTATGCCAAAGGGGGAGAATTTGTTTCCCACAATTGTCATAAAGGCAATGTGGCTAACACAAACAATGAAGCCAGAAATGCAGTGGGAGCTACGAATCAAACTGACTCTACAAACAAACACATTAAGGAAATCAGGGAAGCTTCATCATCTCTCTAAAATCATTATATGAAATTGTGAATTAGTAGTCATTATTAAAAAAAGGGAGATTGTTAATTCATAGAATTAGTTGATTTTGATAAACGACTCTTAACAATTATTTGTAACCTTCACAAGAAATGAAATAAAAAAGAAAATGAGTCAACATATAGCACCAAGAAGGAAAGAGATACGATCTGATCTCTAAAAGTACTGGAAGAAAGGAAAGCCATGATTAGAGGAACTCCTAATCAATTCAAAACTACAATCCTAGAGACAGTTCAATCTATAAGTATAAAGTTGCCAGTAAAATGAAAGGAACGATGTATTTTATTAATTGTAACTAAGTATATATAGATTCTGTACAATTTCTACATCAAAGAGGTAAACTAAGAAAAAGTTAAGACTTATTTATAACCTATATACAAGGAGGAAGTTATATAAGAGTCCTAAAGAGAAGACACTGCTAAATCTGATCCGTTATTACGCCCCCGCAAGTTGGTGGTGTCAACAACACCCAAGTTGGAAAATTGCTGAACAAAAGAAACTTCGGGAAGAGGTTTTGTGAGTATGTCAGCCACTTGATCAGCTGAGTGAAGGTGGTGAACTTTAATATCCTTGTTCTGAACTTGTTCACGAACAAAGTGAAAATCAATGGCGACATGCTTCATCCTACTATGAAAGACCAGATTGGAACAATGTAAGTGGTACTGAGGTTGTCAGAGAAAACTTGTGGAACTCCCTTAAGTGAATGTCGAAGTTCATGAAGAAGATTTGTGATCCAGTTGGTTTCTGCGACAGCAACAACCATAACTCTATACTCAAGTTCTGTAGAGGATCAAGATACGAAGCGTTGTTTCTTACAGGCCCATAAAATTGGTGTGTTGCCCAAGAATGCGATATAGCCAGAGGTAGAAGTGCGATCATTTGGATCACCAGCCCAATCTGAATCTGAATAAACAACCAAACAAGAATATGGAGCTTTGGCAATCTGTATGCCATATTGGTAAGTGTGACGAAGATAATAGAGTAATTGCTTGACTACTTTCCAGTGAGAGTGGCATGGATTGTGCATAAATTGAGATATCTTTCTAATAGTGAAGGCAATATCAGGACGTGTAAAGGATAATTAGTGCAACTTTCCAATTACCCGCCTATAAATAGTACCATCAGCTGAAGAATCATTCACTGAAGCTGTCAAAATGGTAGTTGAGGTTATAGTGAACAACCACATGTATTTCGAGTACTGGTAAAAAATAAGGCATAATAGCTCTTGTTATCAATTGACAAAATAGGAGATGGCCCCCATAAATCATAAATTATTTGCAATGGCCGTTGACTTTGTAATGAATTTTCAGAAAAAGGTAACCTGAGCATTTTATTAGAATAACACGAATTACAAATGGAAGCGGTTCTAGAATATGAAACTGGAAGAGTAAACTGATGTAAAATAGTGTTTAAAGTACGATGATTAGGATGGCCTAAACGCCGATGCCACAGGTGTAGAGGAACGACAACATTGTATTGTGGGGTATGATGTTGATATACCGTGAGTTTACGGTATTTTTAATACACTTCACTTAAGAGTTGTGTGTGTCTAGGGTAATTTTGTATTTGTATTAATGTGTTTTTATCATGTTTGGAGGAAATAAGTTCGGACGTGGAAGTGGAGAGACACAACTGAAGAAGTGTACAGAAAATGGCATTTACGGACCATAGGTCTAATCACGTTCCGCAGGTGGTAGGTGTAGATGGACATGCACGGCTTGAAGGAAAATCAGGGAATTCTTGACCAAGTGTGGAACCCTGGTTACAAACGACAGACCGTAGGTCGACCTACGGGCCGTCCTGCAGTTTCGTCAAATGATTCAGAGAAGGGGGACCGTGGATCGAACCACGGTCTATCCTGCTGATCCGTCGATTGTTACTGCGAGTTGGAGATTTTGAGTTTTGGAAAGTTACCTAAGTCTTAAACCACAGAAGGGACTTAAAGACCGTAGGTCAGTACACGGTCCGTAGGTTAGTTTCGTAGATCGAAACCGCGTCCAGAAACTTTATTTCCTTATTTCATTCCCTTTTTATTTGGGACATATTTTTCTATATATAGGGTATGTTAACCTCGTTTTTGGGGGTTCGACACTATTATTTTAGTTCTAGTTTTTGGCTTTGGAGATTAACTTGCAACTCTAGCAATTATTGATTTCCTAACTTTGTTTTGAAGATTTTAACTTTGAAATTCAAATTGGGTTTTTGGATTTCTTCTTTTCATTACGTAAGTTCATGAATTCTTCTTCTACTAATATGAATTGTGTTCTTGCTACTATGGGTAACTAAATCCACAACTAGGGTTGTGGGAACCATGAGCCATTAACAAAGTATGAATATTAACTAAGAACTTCTTGAATAGTGTTATTGCATGTATTGATAATTCTTTCGTTTAAAAGTCCTTTTAGCAGTTGCCAATGTTAGAACTCGCCTTGTTGCTACTTGCCGACTAATGAGGTAGTTAATGAGAATATAATTATCAACATAGATTTAGTGTGATACAATCTGATAGTCTAATGTCAATTGGTGCGAGGGTAAAAACTAAGTCATACATTGATGTGATGTCTAATATGAGGTAAAGGTAAAGGTTAGTAAATTATACAAACGTAGCTGGACCAAGGTGCAGGGTGAAATTCTCTAGTTGCCTGACTAAGGAATTAGAGATACATAACTTACCACTTTGCATGTAATACACTAGGAAATGATTACTATTACTAGGATTACCGTATTATGAGCTTATGGGGAACACATTGATGAGTCCACAAATTGGACTCATTTAAGGCTTTATTTTGATAGAATTGGTGTCCTCAAATGCATAATTTGTCTCAATATCTGATGAAAATCGTTATGTTTCAAGTATTTAGAGTTTGAGGCAAAGCATGGACACTACTTGGCAAAAAGGAACAAAGCGACTAAAAAGAACGAAGAACTGAAGGCATGAGTATCATCGAGCCCAGTTGGCGAATCGTCAATCGGCCTGGAGATCGCCTTTTATTCCAGTGTGCTGAGCCCTGAAGGGAAAGTTCAAGTTGGCGATGAAATGGAGCAGTCGGCATGTCGCCGAGTAGTTCCGCGAAGCAATGCCATATCGCCCAACGACTCAAAGCGCGAAAAGGCTGAAGGCTAAAGCAATAAGGCGATAAAATCAACCAAAAGGCGAATCGACGAGTGTATCGGCGATGCCGACTAACTACACCGAGTGATCCGCTGCAGCACAAATTTTCAAACACTTGTTTAAATTTCTAGCTTAACATCATATCACTATTATAATTAGAACTTTTTACAGTTTTTGAGAGAGTCTAAGTTTTAGAGGGTTTTGGAGACTTTGTTCTAAGATCTTGAAGATTCAAAGGGTTTCAAATCAAAGAAATTGGACGTGGGTCTCTAAGATTCTTCACCCTTAACGTGTTTTAAGACTTAATTCTTCATGCCCAATTGATGGAAACTGATATTGGTATTGATTTTTACCTCTTTTACAAGTCTAGCTAAAACCCCAATTCTTAGGGTGTAATTTTGTGAATATGGGTTAGATTATTTGTTGGGTCTTGCTTGTTGATGGTTTATTTGTTGTTTAAATGTGATTTCGTTTAGTAGTTGTGTATGAACTTAATGGGATTGTAGTTGCAAATACAATTTCATCTTAGTGTTTTTGGCTTGCTCGAGAGAGAGGTCATAAAACTAAGACTACTAAACTAATAGTCGATGGTATTGGTTCGACATGGGTTCAGCTCGAGAGAGTGAACCCTAGTCCTTTTCCCACACATTTAGATTGAGGGAGTGAATGGGCTAAGGTGGAGGCTGTGCTTAATGCGGCAACTCAGTGTTCGAGAGAAATCGAGTTGATTCGGGGTAAGTTGCTCAAGAGAGAATTTACCCCACTATAGTCTAGCCTAGTCACAAATACTAAACAATTTACTATCAAAAGCATGTACCCGATAATTTAGTCTATCCCGTATTCCTATCACATCCCAAGAATCCCATCTCTCTATCTCATTTTCGTATATTTTTGCTATTTTTAGTTGTTAATTACTACAACCCCCCTCCCCCCCCCCCCCATTGATAATTGACGCTTGTGTCACCCCTTTGATTTAGTATGTTTATAGCTATGACTAATTAGAACTAAATTTTATTTTTCTATTAATTCTCAAAACCACTCCCTGTGGGAACGATCCTAACCCTTGGTTAGGTTATATCACTACACATGATCGTATGACACTTGAACCAAACTAGTGTCAGTTGATTACGTCTTTAAACATCAAAATGGTGCCGCTGCCGAGGAGTGGTGTTATTTGAGAATTTGTAGTTAAGTAAAATTTTGTTTCTACCAAGCCCAATTGGAAATGCACCATCGCCGAGAGTTAGTTGAGTTATGGAAATCCCTTGAGAGAAGGAACGCTTTTCTAAGCGAAGAAATTGACTGAAAAATCTGGGGTAGGAGGCTTGATGACAGGTGATAAGGTGAGGAAAAGCGAAGTCAAGCCTGACCTTCTTAGTTGTAGTCTACTTTATTAATTTTTAGTTTTGTTTGGTTGTGTGACTATTTCTGGGAAAATGAGTAAGAACGAAAGCTATGGGTATCAAACGGATCACCCTCTCCTGAAATTATTGAATCTTAGGGAAATTCTCCTAATGTTCAAGCAAGTAGGGGATGAGACCATTCAAGAAATGTGGCTGAAATTTCAAGCAGTTCTTCAACCATGCCCAACTCATGGGATAACCGATAAAGTGCTACTAGAATGCTTCTATAGGGGTCTTGGACCTGAAAATAGAAGTACCGCTAACCAACTTTTCACGGGTGGTTTGCTACACCAACCCTATGAAGAAGTGGCCAAACTCCTTGATAGCATGGTTGAAACCAACAAGGAAATAAAAAAGAAACAAGAATGGGATGCACTGGTGACTCAAGTGGATTTCTTATCCCAAAGAATCATGGAATTAAAGGCACAGTCCACGAAAAATGACAAGCACTTCTCCCTTCGCGAGTGTAAAAAGGGGAAGAAGCAGGAGTGTGGACAAAATGATAAAGTCCTCTCACTCATTCAATACAAGATCGAAGAACAAGATAAGGTGTTGAAAGAGATAAAAGAGAACATCGAAATGCTGAATCAAATGACAACCTCCAATTCCATGGTAATTCAGCTACAGGATGCCCAGATAAACCAATTAATATCAGGTCCCTATCCACTATTTGCCGAGGAGTCGCCTAGTTACACCATGGCCGACTCCGAAGATGAGGACTAGGTGTTAACTTGCGTCGTGCCACGACGTTAACTAAGGCGTTGTTTGGGAGGCAACCCAAAACCCCTTTTTGCTTTTTATTTGTGTTTTGGTAAAATAATGGTGTGTTGTTTGTACAGGTTGAAGTGTGGAAAGTGCTCGAAAAGGTGCAGGATGGCGAGTAACAGGTCCAACCAGCGAGGCGCCAAAGAGGTTGGCGAACCCAACCTAATCCGCCGTTTGACTAAAGACATGTTCAAATTGGAGTCTGTAAAACTTGGCGAGCCTAGTGAAATTATTGGGTAATAGTCGACTATGTCGGCGATCCCGACGAAGACTGCCGTTTGGACTCCCACAACAACTGGAGGTCCTATAAAATTCGGCGAGGAAATTGACCACCCGGCGTGTCACCGAGTGGCTTGGCGAGCACGACTAATGTCGCTGAGTGGGCGAGAATTGGACGGTTTTATTGGCCAAAGGTTTAAAAGTTGAAAATTCATTCACTTTTCCTCACTTTTTATCTGCCCAAACTCACACCTAGACTCTATTTTCAATATACCTACACTTTTAGAGTATTTTAGTTATTGATTTGTGTTCGGGACTTGGATTCCATTGCTGCCTAGCGATACAATTCCATTTTAGTCAGCATAATAGGTTGGTTCCCAAACTCTGAGTTCTTTATATCAATTTTGCACTCAATGCAATGATATTACCTTGTTGATGTGTGCTGGGCCTCTCTAGTAGGATTAAATTTTTTGTTTACCTGTTAGCTTCACTAATCTTGCCCGTACCGAGTTAAATAGTTAATTCCTAAAAATTGTACCTTGAAGGTGATGAAAAATTGGTGGTTGTACATGAGTGTCATTGGGTCTTAGCCTAATTTGAGTTGTGCATGCCTTGATTTTATTTTTGGGAGTTGCGGGGTTGGATTCAGGAAGTTGGGTTGAAAATAAGCACGTTAGGTCGGTTGGCGAGCTGGGTCGAGCTCACCGAACCACTCGGTGTTTCGCCTAATGTCCCCATCTAACCTTTAATTTCATGTTAAATGTGTTGTTGGATTCTGTAGCTTTCAGCGAGAGCCTAAGGTCACCGAACGAACTCGGCGTTTTGCCAAAATACTTCTTGTTCGCCCTTTGTCTGCACCCTTGTATCTTCTGTGCATTGCACCTATGCACATTGCCTAAGTGGTTGCGCGGTTCGCCAACTGGTTCGACGGAGTTTTTCTGCAACTAAACTTCTATGCTTTTGTTGGAATATTTTCTAACTCTTTCTCGATGCTTTTCAGATATGGCTAGACCAAAAGTAGCTGGAAGAAATAGGCCACCCGACTGATAAGAGTGAAAAATTTCAGGAAAGATACAAGTGAAGCGAATCCTCCAAAGATGGGAAGTGAGGGCAAAAAGCCTAGTTCCAGCAAGAGATCTATCCCCCGAGATCCTACTGTCCCTTCGTGGACTCGTGGATTCTACACAACTATACATTCCTTTTTGGCGGCTGATGACTTGGACAATTTTGGCAAGTCAGTTGTCGTTGAACCTTCTGAAGTAGCTCCGGGGACTATTATCCAAGTCCAGGCTGACACATCAGGCACTGATGCCCAGACTGATGGAGTGACTGTGTAGACAGGATCCCCTCTTTACCTCCCTCTCTGTCTTACTTTATTTTGACTTTTTGGATACTTTACATCATTTGCATTTGAGGACAAATGGTTTTTATTTGTGGTGGGTTGAGGCCCACATTTTGTGTGAATATTGATATTCGTGTTTTTTAAAAATATGTTGGGTTGCTGTGTTTAAAATTGTGTCTTATACTGCTTTTTTGTGGAATATTTAAGCTTATGGTTCCATCTGTTTTTATTGCAAATGATTTTAACCCTTTTCGAAAATTTTTAAATTTTTGCCACCTCATGTATGTACTTGAATGTGGCTGTTCATTAGCAAATTTGAGTATGATTTTTGATCAGTATCGACGACTCAAATAGTGCTCATAATCGAACGAACATGAATATGATGCTACGATGAGACCAAATGAAGTTGCACAGACAATGTGTGAACTCTTTGCATCTCGTTGTTATTAGCCAATTATCAAATTGATTCTCTTGCGATGAACGTTGCACACTAGCGAAAGTGTGGAGTCTTGTTTGACTTTCGTGTCAATGCCTTGTGTGATGAGCTTGTTGTGAACCTTGGATGATAACACCTAGAATTTGCCCCGTTGGTCCGATCAACTAAGTAAGGCTATCTCTTGATATGATCTTAGGCAACTTCAAAGTGTGTGAGCCAATTTGACATATACCTCTTTTGTGGCCTACCTTGTGAGTGTGTGAACCTCTCTTGAACACCCCTTGAACCTTACCTTTCTTTGAAAGAAACTTGATGACAACATGACCTTTCTTGACCCATTACCCTTAATCCTCGTGAATTGTGGTTGATTGAAAAGCCAACTGAAACGACCCCAAAAATGCCCGAAAATGTGCTTCGAAAACACCTATAATTGTAATTTCCATATATCTCAAAATCCGTGCATGATTTCAGAAATTCGACTTCATATTCTTATTCAGGGGGTCAAATTGAGTGG
>JAJOOR010035219.1:0-15618 GCA_036250505.1 Solanum acaule | reverse complement strand
TTTCCGAAATTATGCACGGATTTTGAGATATATGGAAATTACAATTATAGGTGTTTCCGAAGCACATTTTCGGGCATTTTTGGGGTCGTTTCAATATATCATTATGTGAGACAGTTAGTGAGAGGGGTCCTATTTCATTGTCATTTCCTTGAACCTTGAGGACAAGGTTCTTATTGAGGAAGGGAGTATTGTTATGAATGGGCCAGGATCAATATGGGCAAAACAACCGAATATCGAATTAAGAGACTATGTTTGGGATCTGGGTTGATAAATACGACTTGGGAGAGCAAATTGGATAGATACAAATTGTTGAGAAAAGTGTCTAGTCCTCTCATCCCCTTTCTATGAGTTCTTCTTCTCATCCCCTTTCTTTTGCTTGTGTTCTTCAATTTCCATTTAGTTCTTAAATTCCTTTGTAATTCCAATTACGAGTTAATGAAATAGATTTGTCGGTTGTTTGAGTTTGAATTGAGTTGGTCTTGTTATTGGGTTTGTTACAAGCAGCTCGTGTTTTTCGATGAAGAGAGAAAATTAAAACTCATGATTTATATGGCAATGACTTGGGTTGGTTAATAATACTGCTTAATACTATTTGTTCAAGAGATTTGTTAAAAGTTGAAGCTTAAAATGCGTAATTAAATAATAGTAAGAAAACATGGAGCACTTTTTTCCCGATTTCATTTCTTGTCAATGTTAGTCCACTTTATATGATGTTAATAATGCATTGCATGTTTCAAGACCCTCATAAAGATCATTATCTGCAAGTATGAATCATTAAGTATAGGATTGAAAATCTGTTGGAGTGAGTCTCAAATTTTTTCGAAACAGTTATTAAAGATGTCTACCTTGACTAGTTGTTAAAATTCTTTTGAATTCACCCTTCTGGAGCTAGACTAGCTTGCATCATTGCTCGGGGTCTTGAATGAATACTATCAATTGTCAAGATATGATCTATCATTATGACACATATCATTCTTAATTAACTAAATTCGGCTGGAATTCAATTGCTACATGGCATCTTTTGATATGTTCAACTGTCAAATCTATATTTTGACCAACATAAAATAATCCTCCCATTTTCTAGGTATACGTTTAATTATGTCCGGAATGTGGGAAAATCTATATTTTTTTATGTAGGGAAAGGAGATGAAAGGTTTTCTCACATTAATTAACATACACCTCTTCATAATTAATGATCAGGGCATGTAGCGATCAATGAGTGGACCAATTTTTACTCCCGGCTACCTAGGGAATGCTTTACATTAACTTTTTGAAACCCATATATACTTTGCATCTTCGCCATTCATTACACTTTCATTTTCAACATAATTCAAGTTTTCTCTTTTCTTGTTGAGTACTTGTCCTTTTTTCTGCTCTTTCTCAACAATTGTTTTACTTATATGTGGAGAGTTCAAACCCTACTTTACCAATTGAAAACTTAACTATCACCACTGGTGGAAATAATATTATTGTTGCCATCTTCTCCCCTCTAATGGTCCCTATCATCAAAGAAGTGTGACTAGTGTGTCTATCGACGACAACTGATATCATTTTGAGGACCTAGAACTTCATCCTCACCATTACACTCTTCATTTTCAAACTAAGAAACTATATTGTATCTGCATGTACAATTAGGCTTTCAAACTAACTCATACCCTAAAAGATAGCTCAAAGGGAGGAGGATTGATCAAGACTTCTAAGGAGACAATCCATCTCATTAATCATCGATGTGAGATTTTTTCATTCTTTAAAACCCCACTTCACGCTAGGACTGGACAACTGGTGCATGGACAATTTAAATTTGGAAGCCTGTCATTGGGCCTGGTGAAATAGATCCTGCTATGATACTAGGAAAAATTATAGGCTTTGGTCCTAAGTCACACACTAAAAACTAGCTCAAATGGAGGAGGATTTCCCTAACCTTACAAGAAGACCACTAATATCATTAAGTACCCATGTGAAATTTTTTTCATTCTTTAACAATGACCATGACAATCTAATGAATGATCATATGGATGTGATATGTCTTGACCATATACAAAAAGTATAGACCTATTACACTTGGGAGAAGAAGAGCATCCGAGTGGAAACCCTGGGTGAGAACGATAGAACCTTCTATCAAACAATTTTAACCCATTCTTTTTCCTTACTAGGTATTTTTGTTAAGAATACTTTGGTCACTTGCACTCATATAATAAAATTCCTTTCCATGAATGAAGCAGTGGGTGGAAGATTGGTTATTTAATCGCTTGAACAAGAAGGGAATCCAGTTCTCCCTCCGCTGCCATTGATGGAACCACTAACAATCCTCAACCAAAGAGGCGGATTGTTAAGAAAGATGGAAGAACAACCTAGGGCAAGTGAGTGAAACAAATACTTTCCACCAGTGGCGGAGCTAGGAATTTCAGGAAGGAGTGTCAATGGTTGACAGTCAGTAAGGGGTGTTAATGACTAACCTTAAGGAACTTTAACATAACCTTAATTAACCACCACACTAAACCTTCATGGCCTTATGTTAGGAGGCGTCAACACTTGTACATATGTATTTATTAAATCAAAATTTGACCTATATATCATGTAATTTTCTAGCGAAAGGGTGCCGATACCCCTTGGACAAGGATAGCTCCGCCCCTGCTTCCCACCTTCTCTCCATAAGGAAGAAGTGGGAAGGAATGGATTAACATTTCTCAAAAGTAAGTTTTACCTTTGTTTAATTTATTACTCCTTCGATAATACACATAATCAAAGAGGGATTACACATATATTAACACATAATTGTTAGATTTAGCAAGAAATAGAAATTCTAACTCGGGAAATAAACTCAGAAAACCTAGAGCTAGCAGTTAATAGAAAATCCTAACACTTAAAGAAAACAAGTTATATTTAGCAAGCAATGAAATTATTTAGTGGCAAATTAACATAGAAATCCTATAAAAAGTTAAACCCCAAACCCTAATAAACACATTAATATTTAAAAAGCTTATGAGAGAGATCAAAACTACACATAATCGAATAGAATTAATTAAAAAAATGACATGTTTTACATCAGTTAGACCAGTTAAGATAGATGATATTAGCCTGATGATATTGACTCGCATGTAACTCTCTTTCCTCTCTCATAGTGAGGAACAAGCGAAATGTTTTTTAAAAATAGGTTAGTTTAGTTTGGGGTTTTGAGATTGATTTTTTTAAAATAAATAATAAGGGATCAATATTTATGTAGAATAAAAACTATCACTAGTTTCTAATTAAATAGGCTTAAAAAAGCATCACATAGAAAAATATAAGCCAAATCATTGAAAAATAACCTTAATATAAAATTAAGGGGAGGAACTTTAGTTAGTACAACAACAAATGGAACGATGAAATAACAACGATACAAAAGCTAATGTCTTTTTGGTCAATAGCCATTGAATTTATTCGGTACAAAAACAAAAGGAAATGTCAAATAACATCAATAACAATGCTGCTTAATCTGTTTTCCATCAATAAATATATGGTTTAAAGGGTGTTCTACATAACCTCCACCAGTGTAACACCTCGTATGCTAGAACATGCCAAAATGATGATTTCTGAATTGCATTGCAACCCACGGTTGCCACTCACAGATCGTAGGGTGACCCACGACCCATGTTGTTGATCCGTGGATGGCTGGCTACCTTCGACCCTTCCTCAGAAACCCCAAAAATTCGTCTAAGTGTCCACCAACGGCCAGACCTACGGACAGTAGGTCAGGTCACAGACCGTGGATCAAACCCCCGGTTCCAATCCCAGTCGTCGATCGACGGTTGACTAGCACGGTCCGTCGGTGACCCCGAAAGCTTTTAAGTTAGGGGTCTTTTGGTATTTTTCTTATGTGTTGGACCCCTAAACTATGTCGTTTAACCCCTAAACTACGTAGTTTTGGTTAGTTTTAGCCTAGTAACTAAATTAGAATCTACCTTAAGCAAATCATTCACCAAAAACTTAGAAAATTAGAACGTAGAAGGAGAAAGAGTCGACCAAGCCCTAGTCCAAGAATGCAACAGATGTACTTAATCAATTTCAGCCTCGAAATTGAAAGATTTCTCCATGAAATTCGTTGCAAGGTATGTGGGATTTCACTAGTGGGTTCCTTTCACCCATAGGTCCCTAGATTTAAGTCAAAATCTTGATTCCCTTAATATTATCTAGACCTATGGTTTCTTGAATGTTAGAAATTGTTGGGTTTTAGCTGTTAGAATGATCCAAGTTAGATTATCATGAATTCAGTATCTTTTGGTGTAGATTATTTCATAAATTCAGAACCGTAGCTATGCAGTTCTTTTAGTTCATAAATTACACATGCTAGGTCAGATATTTTAGATATATACATGTATGCCTCAATTTTCAAATGTCCATTATCAGTATATTAATGTTGCATTCTCAGTTTGCATGCCAATATTTCGAGCTATCCAGTATTACAGTATTTCAATCATAAAATGTTAATTACTTAATCAATTGGGAGAAGCTTAATACCGAGTGGACTAGGGTCAGTCAGCCTCAAGTCCCAAAACTACGTGCCATGTAGGTTAAGTCCCCTCTGTTGGGCATTACATTTTAGTGATCATGCCATCATGCCTCTATACCTATGGCAAGGTATATTGGGTCCTCTCGATGGGGCATATATATCGGACTCCACATTTAGCTCATATGGTTTTATGTCGGTTATTAGTAGCTCCCTTACAGTTCAGTCAAATTCTAATACATTGACCATGTTATCAGTATAGTTTAGTATTCAGTCTGAGAATGTTATGAACTTGGTCATTGCATTCAGTTTATCCATGTTCAATATTTCCAGTATCCTTATCATGTTCAGATTATATCATGGCTTTATTACTTGTTCAGTTATGTTATTATTTAGCTTTGTTCTATCCTGCATGCTCAGTACCTTTCAAGTACTGACACATACTCTACGCTACATCTTCTCGTGATATAGGTTCAGGTCCTTAGCAGTCAGGTCACGCATAGATCGGTTCCAGTAGCATCAGTGGTAAGTCCTCATTCTTCGAGGACAGTTGACATGTTATCTTTCCATTTTAGTCTTTAGTTTTCAATTTTTGCTAGATTTAACTGGGGTATGTCCCAGTACTTCTCGTCAGTTTAGAGGCTTATTTCAAACATAGTTAGTTTCAACTTTAGTGTTAGAGTTTGAATTTTCATTTGTATTCAAACTCTCAGTTTTCTTTATTCAGATAGTATATGGGTATTCCCCATCGTTTCAGATTATCATATCATTTAGCTTCCGCACAGTGTTTTATTGATTCAGTTTACTTTAGCATTCTTATGATATGCCAACAGGGTTTGCTTGGGGTCACTCGTGATCCTAGGTCACATGTCCGCGTCCTGGGGTAGCTTCGGGGCGTGAAAACTAGTGTATTCGACAAATTCAGCTGCATTTAGAAGATCACCATGACAAAGACAAACTGTCTCCACTTCATCTTTCTTGTTACACGAGTATAACAGTCCTTCAGTCTTCTTTCAATTTGGTCCTTCACCTCTTGTGAAAACAAAAGTCATATGGTTGAGCATGAAGTTTTAGATCTTCCCTTTAGCAATATAATTCCTTGAATACACAGATGATTTATGTTCAACACAAGATGACTTCACATCAAGAACTAAAGGAAAAAAAATGTTTCCTACTTTAATTTTGATACAAATTCAAATTGATTTGCTATATAAATCAATTCGCAAAATTTGATACCTTGTGTAGGTGGTTGTTGGGTTTGAA
The DNA here is from genome assembly GCA_036250505.1 of Solanum acaule. NCBI lineage: Eukaryota > Viridiplantae > Streptophyta > Magnoliopsida > Solanales > Solanaceae > Solanum > Solanum acaule. The sequence continues at coordinate 9,869 of JAJOOR010035219.1, read as the reverse complement.
CCTCAGCTACACTTGAAGCAACACTTCCTTGCGATCCACCTGAAAACATCAAAGAATATTTTTCATTAGTTATTCACAAAAACCAATTATTTTTTTCGAGTGAATATCAAAATTACCATTCAGTTCCACATTTTCAATCTCTACATTTGAAGTTCCCGTATTTTCTTCAGCTTTCTCCATGTTAGCAAAATCTAAAAACCATGAAAGCTATTGAATTTCAAACTAAAAAAATTATAAAATGGAAAAAGAAAAACTCAATGAAAGTTTCAGTGTACAGAAACCATTCGACCATTTGGGAGCTTATAAAGGAGAAAATATCTAGGTGGAAAGGTAGAAAAAAAGTGAAGAGGTATTTCATTTCCATGGGTTTAGTAAAATAACAAAATAGCCCTTGGAAAGTGACACATGGTTGTTCTATGAATAGCCTGACCACGTGGTTTAACAAGGACTTTGGAAATTGAACCCAAGAGGTAACCGTTTAGTAGTGACACATGTCACTTATTAATTCACTTTATAACTTTTTTTGACCACTTTAAAAAGAGGAAAAGGTTGAATGTATTTTTCTACTATATTTTATTGGTCAAATTTATTAAATGTTATATCATCCCATGATTTTTACTTTCAACATCACCGAATTTAATTGGGTAAACAATACAAATTTTATTTGTTTAGGGCCTAATACATGCATTTTCATGAGTTTTCAAAATTATCATCGTGCCAAATTTTGGTCATCAGATGCATGTATCTAATATATCTAGTTTTCAAATATATAAAAAGAAAAATAATAATTATATTTTTAATGGATTTAAAAGGAAAGTAGGTGTGACAAATTGAAACGAGGGTGTGTATCTTTTTCAAATATTTAAGAGGTAAATTATTACGTCAATGATGATTTTAGCATGACATCAACAACCTATTTAGGAAAAATAATCAACTTATAACCATTAATGACATAATTATCTTGAATGTCTAGATCTAATTGATTAATTTATTTATATATATTCTATCTATGAACAAAGAAGTCTGAAAAAAATTAGAAAACAATTAAATGATTAACACCATGGCCACTGTATAAGTAGTGTGGCATTAGCCCTTTAATGAAAATATACATACAACAACAACAACAACAACAAAAAATCAAGATTTTGAAAGGGAAACCAAAGTCTACATAGTGTATGTCTCCTTTATACTAATTTCATTTCTTAAATTTTGTGTTTAAATTTTGATGAATAATTTTGTTTACTAAAATACAAGACTTATGAACTTTTAAGTTTAACTGCCTTATAGCCCTTTTTTATGGTTTAAAATAGCCACATATTGTAATTATATACTATTACATGGGATAATCTTAGTAGCATCGACTACTAAATTTTCATATTTTTTTTGGTGAGATCATTCAATTCCTCATCTTAATTGTAATCTCCTCCTTCATTTTTCCCTTTCCCAACCCCTATTTTTAATAAGAAAAATATATTAATAAATATCATATATTATCACGTTAAAAAAGAATGAAAACAGAAATTGTCTATAGCAATTATAGTTACAAGTAAATTTATTCTCAGTATTGATGTCTGATAATTTCCACCCCTTTTAGCCTTGTGTTGTTTCTCAACAAAAGAGAAGCGTAGCATGACTTGTTGGGTTTTAAAAGGTGTAGATGAAAAATGAACAGTTGAAACTTTTATGGATTGTTGTGATTTTTGTTTGAAGAATTGCGACTTTTCTGGTGACTTTTTTGAAAGGTTGTGACTATTTCAAAGGATTGTGACTTTTCCAAGGGGTTGCGACCTTTCCGATAAGGCATAATAAGCACATGTTTATGCTATTCTTTGTTGTCTATAAATATATAGATTTCCTGTTATTTTTCAACAACATATATCAGAAATTCTTCTTATTATTCAAAAAAAAATTCTAGAGTTTTTTTTTTTATGGTTGAGTGGTTCGCTGACATTGTGATTTCAGGTAGCAATAGTAATACTGTTTGAACAACATGAGCAACCAAGACCAATTCTTTGGCAACTCTGAAAGTCAGCTTATTGAAAACTCATCTCAGAAAAAATTGAAGACTGAGACAGAATGTGAAGAAATTAATAGGATTAGTAAGCTACCTCATGCTCTTATTGTCGAAATTCTTTCTCTATTGCCCATAGAAGATGCGTTTAGAACAACTATTCCTTCTAAATATTGGCAATACTTCTGGACTTGTATCAACAACTTGTTTATGACAATGAGGAGTATGGTCGTTCAGATAGCTTGACTGTGCACAAATTCATTTCCTTAACAGATTATGTACCACCTTTCCTTAGTTGCTCTACCATTAAAAAGTTCAGTCTAAACTTTGTGTTAAGATATGATGATGGTGTGTCTTATTTTTCGGTGATTGACAAGTGGCTTGAGTTTCTGTGACTAAGAAAGTGGAGGATTTACGCTTGAACATACGGTATACTGTTCATCCCACAGAGCATGACCAACCCTATAGCTTACCTAAAGTTCTCTGTAGTAATTTATCGATTTTAAAACTCAACTATGAGAATTGCAGAATATTAGAAGATTGTGTACTAAATTGGACATCTCTGAAGAGTTTAACGCTGGAAGATTTGTTTCTCCGGGATGAACACCATTAAAAAAATAATGTCTAATTGTCCTCAATTGGAGTCTTTGAAGCTACGTGAATTTTGTGGTTTTAATCATTTGCACATGACTTCTCCAAAATGTAGGCAACTGGAATTGATCCATCACAGTCATCCTTACGGGGATTGGTATTCATTCGAAGGTGATACATGTTGCTTTGAAATTGTTGCTCAATATGTTGAACATTTAACAATTTCTGGGGTTTTTAATTATATGAGAATTAAGCTGAGGGACTTTTCATCTTTGAATCATGCCAATCTTGATCTCGACTATGATGAATTTGATGAAATGGATGAAAACATAGTGAAAGATCTTTTGGTAAGCGCTCGTTGTGGTAATGAGCTAATACTCTCATCCTGGTTTATCAAGGTCAGTTATGAGTCCCAAATGTATCCAGTCTTTTTATGTTGATTGTGAATAGATCTCCTATTTTATATGGTGAATCATTCTTCTGTTTAGGTGATTTCCATTTTGATGTTGGACGAGGAAGACGTCTCCTTACCATTGCTAGAATGCAGATAGTTGACAATAAGTTCTTGTATTTCAAAGCTTTCGTTCCCCCTACTAGACAACCTCTTAAGGGCAACTCCTGAGTTGGAAAATTTGATGATACTTCCTAATAGGACCTTATGTTTTCTATTCTTTTCTTACTTCAGGATATCTTTATGTCAACTGTATATTGATCCCCTACAGCCTCAATGAATAACCTAGTTTGTCCTTCTTTGGTATCCATATTATCACCCCTTTTATGAAGACGGATTTGTCGCAAGACAATAAGTACCTCTCCATTGAAGAAAACATATTCAAAGTTTCCTAGTTTGAAGAATGTCAAGGTTATGCCATTATGTAGTCATACATATACATCTGACGCAACAGAGCTCCATCAACTCTTGAACTTCTTACTTGAGCATGCAATAAATTTGGAGAAACTGGTTATAGTGCCAGAGCATAACCATTGCAACAATTGTTCTACTAATACCTCAAATCTAATGAAGTATTTGTTACCTTTTCCAACAAGTGCAAATATTTCCTTACGACCAGTTAGTCATAATGTTTTCTATTCCAAGTATTTTTGAAACTCTAAAAAGTAATTTGTTTAGTCACTTTTTAATGTGGAAATATCATTTGATGAAGTTACAAGTTACATTCAGGAGGATACCTTTCTATTTTTTTTTTAATTTCTTATAAACTTGTATGAATATTTCGAGATGATGTACAAGTCATCAATTTAAGATTGTATCCAAATGAAGCGGCTAAAAACATAAATATGTATCTTCCATTAATTAAAGTAATTAAAACTTAATTATGTGCCAGCCATCAATTAGCACAAAAAAAATAGTTGCTCATCCCTTAACCTAAGGTTTGTGTTCGTACAAAGAAGAGCTGGTTGACATCTCCCCCTACATGGATGGAAACAACCTTCAGCTTTTACCTGTTACCACACATCCATTTAAGGCATTCCAACTTGATGGGACTAGCAAAGAATGTGAAGCAATGGATGGTACTACAATATCCGCTAATTGTTTCGAATTGAGGGGGATTTTGTACCCTCCGCTAATTTGATTAAATTTGCATGGAATTAAGGGGGTTTCTATACCCTTCGCTTATTTTATTAAATTTGCAATGGTTAAAACTTCCGCTACACTTAAAAATAAAAAAATAGCTACAAAAATTAAACAAATAGATATTTTTAAGAGGTGGTGCTTGTCTTCTAAGAAAAAGAAAAGAAAAGAAAAGTAAACTCTATTTCTCCTTAATGAACAATGAACACTCCCATTTCACTCTAATTGCTTTCTTACACCGCCTTTCATACCTCTAAAAATCTCTAAGGCTTTGCTTCTTCCATCTCCTTCAACGGCGATTCCTCTTACGGCACTAATGATGACGTTTCCGCGTTGATGCTCCCCGTTAAACAGTGGGTGGAAGATTTATTCTTTGATCGCTTGAATAAGAAGGGCATCACGTTCTTCCTCCGCTGCCATTGATGGAACCAGTATCAATCCTAAATCAAAGAGGCGGAGGGTTAAGAAAGAAGAAAGAACAAACAAATACTTTCCACCGGTGGCGGAGCCAGGATTTTCAAAAAGTGTCAATGATTGACCTTAAGGAGCTTTTGAACACCTTAACCAACGCACTAAACCATCTTGGCCTTGTGGTAGGAGGTGTCAGCATATATACTTATATATATTTACTAGTTTTTCAACATGTGCGTTGCACGTGATTATCAATTCAGAAAATTTAAGTGAAAATTTGAATAATAAGTTTTGCACAAAGTAATATTGCAGATTCCTTTGTGAAATTTAAATGTGGATCGTCACATATATCTCTTATTCACACGAACCTATGAAGGTGGTCAATGAAAATTTTTATTAGTTAAATGCAATAATGTCTCTATTTATTTCAATTTGATGAGGTTAAATCATGTAATTAGTCGTATCTCACAAATATTACCTTAAAGATGACATTTGTTGTGTATTTTTCTTGTCATCTAACCAGATGTGCTTTCCACGTTATCTATTTAGATGTCATATGAACATGTGGAGAACAGCAACTACATTTTATATTTTAGAACTATTTTTGTATACTAATTTTATTTTATAAGTTATGACTTCTTGATTGACTGTGTACATAAATCGAAGATAGTTAACTGACTGTCCATAGTTAACTTAGAAATGTTTCCTTTTTTTTGTATCGGAGAAACCAAAAATTAAAATTAAATAATATATTTTATCTGGGAAATCATATATATAATCACATGTTTATCATACTCCCAACAAAGATATAGTTCATATAATTGTAAACAATTTTCAATTTATTCACCAAGCATGATTCGTCCAAGGAAAAATAACAACACAATGTTATCACATATATATGGGCGGTATAGTAATAAGAAAAATCATTGATAAATTGTCAATATAAAGAAAGATATAAATAATTAATGTAATAAATATGAGAATTAATAATATTATAACTAAAGAATGTAAAAGAGTGTGAATAATGTTTGCAATAATTAACAATAAGTAGTAATAACTAAGAGAATTTATAACGTTATTACTAAAAAATTAATGTGCAATAGATGAATTACTAATAAATTTTATACTTACATAAATAAATATGACTTTTTAATTAATGTTACTAATTTTTATAGTTATTAGATTTTAATTTAGTGTAGGGAAAAAATGAAAATATTTATTCATTATTACAGAATATAAAATTTATTTTGTTAATGATAAATTTCAAATGATTCATATATATTCACATATTTTCACATTTAATGTGAGTTTTTTTCTTAAAAGAACTTGAAACATTTTAAAATAATATATTTTGAAGTTAAAAAATCTTGTTAACTTGATAATACATTCGTGACATATATATATATATATATATATATCATAACAATTAGCTATTTAATAAATAATAAAAATTAAAATAATTCAAATTTCAACTGACGTTATTACAAGTCATATGAACTTTTCTTCGTTGAAAATACTGAAATATTGAGAAATAGTAAAATCAGTAAAACAAAAGGTCAATGTTTATATAGTAATAACTATTTTGATGAAAAATTTCTGACAATCTAAATAATATAAGAAGCATTGATTAAAAAAAAAGTCATTTTTTTGTCTTGATCATCAAAATAATAAACCGTGACAATTCTCTAACTCTTGATAAGTTTAATAATGTTGGAAAAAAATATTCAGAAGCATATATCTACATCACAAGAGATTTTTTTAACAAAAGTAAATGAATTTAGACTACATAATGTTAACTTCATATATTGGAACATTACACAGTAATGTATACACTAAGGAACAAAATAATTATTGTATCATCAGAATTTTTTTCCTTAAGTACTCGAGGTTAAGAAATATACCCTTTAAGAATAGAACGACTTACTTAATCAGAATAGTGGTACTTGATATGCTGCTAAATTTCAAAGTCACTCAACGACAGTAAATCACACGAAATGTTTTAAAATGCAAGAAGAAGAAGGGTAGAAGATTTTAAAAAATTGTGGTTGAAAATGAGAGGAAGCCCCTCTATTTATAGTAAAAAAAGGGTAGTATGAACAAATATTTTATGTGTCTTATCTGAAAAGCCATGAAGGTTTGAAAAGTCACGACCCTTTGGAAAAGTCACAACTTATTGAAAAAGTCACAACTCTTAGCAAAAAATAATATTGCAGATTCTTTTGTGAATGATCAACGTGGATCGTCATATATATCCCCTATTCATGCAAACCTATGAAGATGGTCAATAAAAAAATTTAATAGTTAAATGCAATAATGTATATATTTATTTCAATTTGATGAGGTTCAATTATATGATTAGTCTTACCTCACTAATATTACCTTATAGACAATATTCACTTTGTATTTTTCTTGTCATCTAACCAGATATGCTTTGCATGTGTATTCCATGTTAAATTCTTTATATGTCATATGAACATGTGAAGAGAACAACTACATTTTATATATTCACATATTTTCACATTGGTTCTGAGTTTTTGATCAAAAAAATGCGAAACATTTTAAAATAATATATTAGGAAATTAGAAGATCTTGTTAACTTGATAATACATTTGTGACATATATAATACTTTAATTTAAATACAAATACCTACCCAAATATAAATATATATTTGCATTAATGAAAATATTTATCTCATAAAAGTAACTATTAAATAAATAATAAAAATTAAACTAATGCAAACTTTAAGTGGAGTTATTACAAGTCATATAAACTTTTCTTCGTCTAAAATACTGAAATATTAAGAAATAGTAAATCAGTTAAACAAAAGGGTAATATTTATATAGTAATAACTATTTTGAAGCAAACTTCATTAGAGTTTAAGTCACATAAGTAGCGTTGATAAGTAAAGTCATTCTTTTGTCTTGAGCATCAAAAACAAATTGTGACAATTCTCTAAATTTTGGAAAAGATATTCAGAAGCATATATCTACATCTCAAGAGAAATTGTTGACAAAAACAAATGAATTTAGACTACATCATGTTAACTTCATATATTGTAACATTACATTCTAATGTATATATTAAGCAAAAAAATAATTATTATATCATCAAAATTAATTTCCTCAAGTACTCGAGGTTATGTAATATAACCTCTTAGGATAGAACGACATACTTCATTAGAATAGTGGTACATCATATTCCGCTAAACTTCGAACTCATTCAACAACAATAAATCACACAAAAAAAATTAAAATGCAAGAAGAAGAGTAGAAGATTAAAAAGTTTGTGGTTGAAAAATGAGAGGAAGCCCCTCTATTTATAGTCAATAAAGGATAGTATGAACAAATGTTTTTTTGTGTCTTATCTGAAAAGTCATGACCTTTTCAAGAAGTCAGAACCCTTTGGAAAAGTCACAACTTATTGAAAAAGTCACAACTCTTTGGAAAAGTCACAACTTATTGAAAAGTCACAACTTTTTGGAAAAGTCACAACTTATTGAAAAGTCACAACTCTTTGGAAAGTCACAACTCATCGAAAAATCACAACCCTTCGGAAAAACTAACAACTTATTGAAAAAGTCACAACTCATCGAAAAAGTCTTAACCTAAGTTAGGGATATTATAGTAATTTAACATTGAAATTAGGAGTTCATGCTTTGCGTTGCACGTGATTACCTATTCCAAAATTATATGAAATAGTAAATAGTATTGCTTATTTAAGGGAAGATTTGAATAATAAGCTTAGCAAAAAATAATATTGCAGATTCTTTTGTGAATGTTTAACGTGGATCTTCATATATATTTCTTATTCACACAAACCTATGAAGATGGTCAATGACATTTTTTATTAGTTAAATGCAATAATGTATACATTTATTTCAATTTTATGAGGTAAATCATGTAATTAGTCTTATCTCAGTATTATTACCTTATAGACAATATTTGCTTTGTATTTTTCTTGTTATGTAACCAGATATGCTTTGCATGTGTATTCCACGTTAAATTCTTTAGATGTCATATGAACATGTGAAGAGAACAACTACATTTTGTATATTCACATATTTTCACATTGGTTCTGAGTTTTTGATTAAAAAATATGTGGAACATTTTAAAATAATATATTTTGAAATTAGAAGATCCTGTTAACTTTAATACATTTGTGACATATACAATACTTTAATCTAAATACAAATATCTACCCAATTATAAATATATATTTGCATTAATGAAAATATTTATCTCATAAAATTAACTATTAAATAAATAATAAAAATTAAACTAATACAAACTTCAACTTGCGTTATTACAAGTCATATGAATTTTTCTTCTTCTAAAATACCAAAATATTAAGAAATAATAAATAAGTAAAACAAAAGGGCAATGTATATATAATAATTACTATTTTGAAGCAAACTCCATGAGAGTCTAAATCACATAAGTAGCATTGATAAATAAAGTCGTTCTTTTTTCTTGAGCATCAAAAACAAATCATGACAATTTTCTCAATTTTGGAAAAAGATATTTTGAAACATATATCTACATCACAAGAGAAATTGTTGACAAAAAAAAATTAGACTACATCATGTTAACTTCATATATTGGAACATTACATACTAATGTATATATTAAGCAAAAAAATAATTATGATATCATCAAATTTATTTTCCTCAAGTACTTGAGGTTATGGTATATACCCTCTTAGGATAGAACGACTTACTTCATCAGAACATTGTTACCTCATATCCGCTAAACATCGAACTCACTCAACGACAATAAAGCACATAAGAAATTTCAAAATGAAAGAAGAAGAAGAGTACAAGATTAAAAAAAATTGTGGTTGAAAAATGAGAGGAAGCCCCTCTGTTTATAGTCAACAAAGGGTAGTATGAACAAATGATTTTTTGTGTCTCATCTAAAAAGTCATGACCTTTTCGAGAAGTCACAACCCTTTGGAAAAGTCACAACTTATTTAAAAAGTCACAACTCTTTGGAAAAGTCACAACTTATTGAAAAAGTCAACTCTTTGGAAAAGTCAAAACTCATCGAAAAATCACAACCCTTTGAAAAAAGTCACAACTTATCGAAAAAGTCACAACTCATAAAAAAAGTAACTACCTAAGTTAGGGATATTATAATAATTTAACATTCAAGTTAGGAGTTCATGCTTTTAAGGTAATAACTACCTAAGTTAGGGATATTATAATAATTTAACATTCAAGTTAGGAGTTCATGCTTTTAAGGTAATATAGAAATATAATATATATA
>JAJOOR010035218.1:0-14485 GCA_036250505.1 Solanum acaule | reverse complement strand
ATGAAAAGAATAAAGCACAAACAAATAAAAATATTTGAAGTGTATGATATTTGATCAAAGATAAGATGATAATAAAATTAATAGTATTCCTTACAAAAAATTCAACCTGTTATATTATAAAACTAAAAGTGTAGCTGATACAGTTATAGATATAATATTTTAATACGATAAAATAAATTGTGTACTAATAATATTAATTCAATGTGCTCAAATAAATAAGTTAATAAAATTATTATTATTATAACAAATTAAATATATTATTAAGTGCATAATATATATTTTTAATTATAAAATTATTACATTTTAAATCATCCGCGCAACGCGCGGGCACGTATACTAGTAGTTATAACAACAATGAAATCAACAATTTAGTAAGTGTTTGGCCATGTGATATCATATCATCATGTGAAATTATGACATGAAATCAGTGTTTGGATATGCGATTTCACGCTGATTTCATCTCATGATTTCATATCGTGACATGACATTCCAAATTCACCGAAAATCATTGTGGCATTGATTGAAAATATTATTTTCTTAGCTACTAAAAACTTGAACACTACAACTAATGCTTGATTTTATTTTTTTATTTAATTAAGATTCGATCAATAATTGTCGTATTTTTTTAGAATCGCTTTGTGATAATGTATTATGCGATTTTTTTTTTTTGTTTATTTAGTAAGATTGCATAAAGGATTGGAACAATTTTGATAGTTTTACAACTTATGGGATTTTAATGTTTATAAGAAAACATACAATATAAAAAGTTCAAATTGCATGTCCAAACAAACTTCAACTTCATCTCATGATTTTATATCACATGACCAAACGGGAGAATAAAATTACCATATGCTTCAATTTTTTTCAAAACATCTTTTTTATTGCACAAAAATAGAAGCACAATTTTGTAACGACCCATTTGATCGTTTTGGAGTACTAGAGCTTTTTATGTCATAAAATACTTTTCGATAGATTCTAAATAGGTATTTTAGACTATTCGTAACTATAATTATAAAATTAATGGGATAGTTTTAATAATTTCTTTAATTGGTGGTTAAAGAAAATAACATTAGAATTAGTAGTGGTGACTTTTACCATTATTTTTATAATTAGTCAGATATATTAATTAGGGTATTAAACAATCAGTAGAGAAAAAGAGAATGGAGGGCTTACCCGCGCGGCGACACAAAGAGCAGTCGTCGATTTCTCGTATTGGTACGCTCTTTTATAAATTGTTAACAGATTAATAGCAATAGAAATTACGACTTCTACAATATCATATAGTGAACTTTGCTAATGATTATATTATTTTATATTATATTTATATATATGTTGTTATGTGCTAAGATTTAGTGCAGTAGTGTGTTAGTATAAGGTGGACAATGTTTGAGTGGGAAATTAATGGGAATGAGAGAATTGAGAAATAATGAATTATGTACGTTGCATGCTTAGTGAAAGGGTTATGTGTGGTGTCGGTTTGGGAGGAAAAGAATCAACAATTAAATTGATTTTATGTTAGAAGTACTTAAAGGTACAAATTTGAGTGGGTAAAGGTGATAATTAATTGCCTCTAGTGATGCTAATAATTGGCTTGGAGTAGTCGGTCACTGGAAATTGTATAAGGAACAAATTATTAGCAGGTTAATGTTTTGTATGTTTTGTAGTAGTTAAAGTACTGGATAAATTTGTGGTTTCGGTTATGGAGATTTCTACGGTTATCACATTATAATATAAGTTTTGATAAATCGGTATAGATAATTAAATATTAGGTTTATTGAATTATTTAAATTCCATTAAAAGTTATGCTAATTGGAGGAATTAAGACCTACCCTTAGATTTGAACTGTAGGAAATTGATTATAGAATTAGGTGGGATTTTAGATCTAGGTTAGACATAGAATAATATGAGTGTTTATAGACTCATCAACTTACAAATTATGCATATATACTTGATAGATTGGAAAGGTTCGGAGGCATTAAGGAAAGGAAAAACATTGGAGAGGTAGCTTGCTTGACTTCGGTTCTTCGGTGGAGGTAGGTTATGGTTTATTCTACTTGATAGATAGACTCTTAATAGCAATTGATATGCATTGAGTGATATTGTGAAGTTCTCTATGTACTTGATTATGTGGTTGTGTAGCTTGTTTGTGTGGTTTCTGATTGGTCTAAAATCCTGAGACCGTGGAATTTATAATCTTGAACCCTCTCTATCGAAGTGATGCCTTGAATAAAGAAGTGATGGCTTGTCAATATTGTTAATGAATTGAAAAATGGTGATAATAAATGATAAATTAATGATATTATTGGATCGGAGTGTCACGTTCCGACAAGGTATAATTGGATCGGAGTGTCACGTTCCGACACGGTATAATTGGATCGGAGTGTCACGTTTCGACACAGTATAATTGGATCAGAGTGTCACATTTCGACACGATATTATTGGATCGGAGTGTCACGTTCCGACACGGTATAATTGGATCGGAGTGTCACGTTCCGACACAGTATAATTGGATCGGAGTGTCACGTTCCGACACAGTATAATTGGATCGGAGTGTCACGTTCCGACACGATAACATTAAAGGAAAAAGATATTGAATTAACTTAATGTACTCAATCTCAAAGAACCCATTTCCCAAATGAGCGTGGTGTGGAGGCATGAGTCCCCATGTGTGCTTGATATTGTGATTGATTGCGTACTTACTTTAGTGTTGTTGTCATTGGTTCATGTTGTTTGTTGCTTGCCACCTGCTAAGTGTCATAGTTGATTTTATACTATTATTCATCGTATATTAATTTCTATTTTGGGTTGGCCGATGATACCTACTCAGTACATGTTGCCCTGTACTGAGCCCTACTTGTATTTTTCTTTGTTTTCCTTTTATGGAGTGCAACGAGTGTACTAGCGACTTTGACTCGCCCTCAACTCTAGCCAGTCTCAACATATCAGGTTCAAGGGTGAGCCAGTCTCAGCATAGATTTAAATTTTTTCATTCTAGAATGTACTCTAATATAAGAGGATGAAATAGTCCTAAAGATACAACTAGGATTATTATCTTCTCAAATGAGAACAATCTACATGTTATATTCTTGTAAATTTATTCCTCAAATTGTTGATGTGTGACATGTAATAACCAAAAAATATAGTACCATACAATACAATATAATACAATATATTATGAAACAATATGTAACAACAATTGAAACAAAGTGTTACTCTCTCATTGTTGTGTGTACTAAAAATGTCTTACTCAAAATAATTATCATTTTTGGAATGTTCCTATTTTCTGTAACAAAACTAAGCATCTTGATACTTATATTTAATTTCCTCCTTTACGTGAAGCTTTCTCCTCTCACACTTGTTGTCAAATTTTCTCCTACAGACACGCATTTACTAATTATTATTGGAGCTAATAGCATTTGTGGTCTTTTAATTATTAATAAATTGTAATTTTAGTATACTTGTGATATCTGATTAATTAAAACACACACATAATATATATATATATTCTATTTATAGTCAACAAAGGGCAGTATGAACACGTGTTTTTTGTGTCTTATCTGAAAAGTCATGAACTTTCCAAAAAGTCACAACTCAGTGAAAAATGTCACAACTTATTAGAAAAGTCACAACTCATCAAAAAAGTCACAACCTAAGTTAGAGATATTATAGTAATTTAACATTCAAGTTATGAGTTCATGCTTTTAAGGTAATATAGATAATATAGATATAGATATATGGCTTTTAATTAATTGAAACAAGCCATTTTTAATTTAATTGGCTTGTGAATATTTACAAATATATTATGATAATCAATCATTTCAACACTTATTAATACTAAATTAACCAACTTTTAGCTATATTATTAAGAAGTCTTATGATTAATCAAATAACTTGATTTTTAACATCTTACGTTCTTTTAATAAATTTGGCAATCGACCTATTAAGAATTTCATATTTCAATCGTTGTAATTTGCTCAATGTATGACAATTGTCAAATAATTGGCTTATGTTTCAAAGGTACTTGTTATATTTAGATCAATAAAAGACGATCAGAGTAAACTGAATCAGAATATATAGATAGGATGTTTACTAACTAAGATGGTTGCAACTTTACCATAAACCAACCGTACAACATTTTTCATGTACACACTCAGACCATTGTCATAATTTTTACTTATATATTTGAACCCATTTTATAGCCCATGCAATCGTATAACATTTAACAAAACTTATTTACTTTGTTTTAGAGAGGCGGGTAATGAGTTATGCCTGATTCGTTATTGCAAAGTTGATCACGCTCAAAATTCCTCCTAAAAAGGATAAGCGGTTGATATAAGTATAATTTGGTTTCAAGTCCGAAATCGAATCCTACATAGAACTAAGAATTAGTTATAACTATTCAATATCGTTAAGAAAATAGGTTTGAACAATTATTTAATTTTAAATATTAAAATTTTCATTTTTGAAAAATTAACTAACAACTATTAAAACAATAAAAACTATCAACTAAAAAGAATGGGTTGACTTCAAGATTAAGGAGGTCTAGAGTCATGATTTTCCCAATTATCTAATTTTTTCTTGCTACGTTAGCTAAAATCTCGCCGAACTAATCTCTATCAATCATGAATATTCTCTTACTACAAATATCTCTCGACCAAGTGTAGTAATTTCAAGCGTTATTCTCTCGAATGAATCACAATTAATTTAACCTTTTAGTCTATTCACTTAGATTGCGTCAAATTTTAGTCATCTCTAACCTTTTTTTAAATCTCAGTCATTAATCTATTAACACATCTAAGTGACGTTGTTCAATTAATACCTAATCTCAAAATCTCTCTCGAGAATAATAAGATCTAACGGCACCTTTAATGGTTGGTCAATCAATTAGCTATAATCATTGCATAGTTGAACAAAAACAAATAAAAGAACGACTCAATTGTATAAAAACATAACAAGAATTTATCCAACAAAACTCTAGATAGAAAATTAGTTATTCATAAAAGTATGTGAAAACACAATTCTAAAATTCATAACAAAATAATGAAAAATATGAAGAAGAAGAAGAAGAAAGAAAAGAAAACTCGTCACCGAATCCTTCGCCTTGCTCCACAATGGCTCCTCACTCTCTCCTTAGGTTAAACTTCAAAAACTATGTAACTCTTGAATATTGAGTTAATACATTATTTATACCTCACATATTTAATATGTGGACGAAAATAACCTTTAGCAAAAATAAATTCAACCTAGTTATATATATTTTTGGCAATATGCTTGGCGGGATAAATAGCGTGGCCACTCCGCGCACAACCAGTTTTACATGGGCAAAATTACTAAACTACACTACATATGTTTACATATTCTCGTTTAATCCCTACTCTTTCATAAAAATTCAAAAATTTCTATTTTTCCCCAAACCCTCTATTCCGGATACTTTATTCTGAAAGAACCCAAAACCCACCTTTCTCATCCCCTAAATCTCGCCTCTAATCTTTCCCCACTACCAAATCAGTTACCGAATTCAAAGCAATTTGATTTTCAAACGATTCTATTTCTATTCAACCGTCCAAAGTTCAAAATAGGTATTATCATCTTCTTCATTTTTATTTCAAAATCATTTTTTGTGTTTCAATCGATTTTGGATCAGTTGTCAAAATGGATCAACCGTCTTTTAATATTGGGATTTCCCAAATAATAACACCTAACAATGATCAAATTTTTTATTCAGAAGACCCCAACTGGGCAGAACAGAATTCTAAAAGTTTGCATGCACCTGCATTAATGGCAAATCAAACTTCTACGAAGAGAAAATCGAAAAAAGAAGTGGGGGTATCATCTAAAGCAAAGGATGCAAAAACATAAAAGAAAAGGGGTAGAAAGGTTGCCCCTCCAATTTCTCGACCAACACTACCGATGGTATGCATTTCTTTTACTTTTAATTTAGACATTGTTGAAAAATAAAGTTTTATTGTATATATTGAAATCTGGAGTTGTTACCCAGAAACACTGATTGTTTTATCAAATGTTGTTATTGAGTATAACTTTTACATTTGTAGATGAAAGACTATTTTTTGTCAAAATTTTCGTGTTGAGAACTGTATCTAAGATAAGCGTTCAATTCACAGTATGATATGTAGGTTGTTTGTTGTACAATGTATCATATTCATATATATTCACATGAATGATATGTAAACAGAATATAACATATATGGTAGTTAACATTTTGTATCATATTTAAATATAAGTCAGTGTATATACAAAAGTTATATGATTTTGTGTATCAGTCATGTATTGTTATTAGGTAGTGTAAAATGATCTGAAACATAATATTTTGAATCAATATATGGCCTTTCCCCTTTAGTTCTGTATGCATCATTTATCGGTTTAGTGATTGATCAACATTATTTATGTTTATAGAATTGCAGAATATGAAATAACGTCTGTTTGAGGTAGAATTTGCTCGAGACATT
This sequence comes from Solanum acaule, assembly GCA_036250505.1. Classification (NCBI taxonomy): domain Eukaryota; kingdom Viridiplantae; phylum Streptophyta; class Magnoliopsida; order Solanales; family Solanaceae; genus Solanum; species Solanum acaule. The sequence continues at coordinate 8,018 of JAJOOR010035218.1, read as the reverse complement.
ATGCAACAAGAGAGCGATAGCCTGTCAGTATTGTATCCACCCAACTTTACTTACATATTTGATTCAATTTATAATGTATCTTCTTTCTGTTTGCAGTGACTGCGGAACGTATGTAGCTGCATTTGCTGAATTTCTGAGCGACGAAATGAAGGTCCCATCGATTCCTTTTCGAAGTGACTATCTTCGATCAAGATATGCAACACTGTTATGGAAATATGGTACCGACAAGGTCAAGGCGGGATACGTTAGCGAGAATGAAGTTCCTACAAGGCTAAATGGTGTCTTCATTCCATTGACAGATGATGAACTCATTAATGTAGAATAGTAGTTTATTTACTGACTTACAGTCAAGATATGAAGTTTTATTGTTTTGAAGATACATTAAGTGTTTGGGAGTATTCCTCCCCAGATCAACATTATATTTCTAAATAATTCATACTTCTAAATTTGAAGAGTTTTTATGTCCATAATTTATATGTCACTTTTAAATTCGTTTTCAATACATTTTAATATCTTATTAATTTTTGTGTATTATAAGTATTATACATATCACTACAACTTCTACTACAGTGAATCTGATACAAAATTTCCACAAAATTGTCAAGTATATGATACAAAATTGTTTTCACAAATAACAAAAAAAAATTCTTCACACAACATGGTACAAATTATATCTTATAAGATTGGTACAAATCACAACAGATGATACTAAATCATTATCATTTACATAATATTATGTATATGATACTTAGGTGCTTCAAACATCTCAAATTGATACGCTTTTATTATTTCATGCCAAAGTTACAAAGATATTAAGTATCAAATACACAAAATTGATACCAAAATTACTCTAACTTTTTTTTAAGCTGATATTAAATTTCCAGAAAATTATTATGTACATGAAACATAATTGCGTCCACAAATATCAAAATTGTATGTATATGATATATAATAATGGTAAAAAATACAACATCCGATACTTTATTATTAGTAGATACAAAATTTAGAAGAAGATATTATGTATATGATATGTCATTGCTTCAAATGATACCTTTTTTACATGTTGTCTCTTTTAACTTTGGCACACATCGTTACGAAGATATTAAGTATCAAATACACAAAATTGATTCTAAAATTACTCTAACTTTTTTTAAGTTGATATTAAATTTCCAGAAAATTATTATGTACATGAAACACAATTGCATCCACAAATATCAAAATTGTATGTATATGATTTATAATATTGGTAAAAAATACAACTTTCGATTCTCTATTATTAGTAGATACAAAAGTTAGAAGAAGATATTATGTATATGATATATCATTGCTTCAAATGATACATTTTTTACATGTTGTCTCTTTTAACTTTGGCACACATCACAGCTATTGATACTATTATTCTATCCCATACAAAAATTTTAAACAATTAAGTATCAGAAACACAACAATGTATACCAAACTAACTTTATCAGAAATTAACAATAAAAAAATATAGCCAGAATTCAAAACATAACATTTTTCATTTATTGCATCATAAAATAGTAACCGAAAAATACTTAATAAAGTATCAAATTTGAAAATTATTAGACATGAAGCATAAAAGTACTTCTAAAAAGCAAGCATCAAGAATCTTTCGGGAAGAAAGTACATGTTCTTCTATTGTGACCTTCATGTCCACATTGTTCACAACAGTTTGTGTTTGTGGTAATCTTTTTATCTGGATTTTTCTTCCTCTTTTTTCTTGGCCTTCCAGGCATTTTTTTGTATCTTGGTGGCAAGACGACTTCTTCCAAAACACATTTCGGAGCTATCCAATCACTTTTGTCTGGCATTGATTCTATTGGAACTGCATAGGTGTTTGTTAATGCATCATGTTTATAGTAATCAGAGCAGTAGGGGTGTACATCTTTAATATTCCTCTTCTTCAAAACAGCCATTGCGTGCGCACAAGATATCTCGTCATGTTGAAATCTACCACATGAACAAGTTTTCCTCTCAAGACAAACAATGTATCTTATCCCACATTCATACACTGCAAAAATATATTCAGAAGATGCAACAACTTGCAAATGTTTAAAAATTAGAGATACATTAAACGAATTTTGATTTGGTATACATAACAATATAATGAGAAGTAAAGCTAGAAACATATTCCTGAATGCCTTAACAAGATTGAAATATTCATTACAAATCTTCACCAAAAAATGCACTGGAATTTTTTTTGAATCAGCCTTCCAGAGCTTTCGCAAAACAGGAACAGAGAATTTCAAAATTTGAAATTTTTGTTCAGTAATCCTTTTATGAATGAATGATTTGTAGATGAAAGAAACGTATGCGTGAATTGTGGCAGTCAATTTTTATTTCTGTTTTAAATCCCTTATTTAACGCACTGAACTGATAATTACAGCTTCTAAATTAAAGTATCCGCCCGCATATTAAAGTATCCGCGAGACAAAAAACTAAAGGGAATTTTGTAATTTCTGAAAGAGTAGGGGTAAGAAGTAATTTATTTATTATACTATGTGCTTTGTATAATTTTTACTTTTACATATGCTCTCTTTTTCAGCCTTCTCTCTATTTTTTCTTCTTAGCGCGGCGTGGGCCTAGTAGTGTGGCCGCTCCGCGCACGACCAATTGTGCACTCTCAAGTTTTCGTTAAGTCTTTTTAGCACAACGATTATCAAATGCGATCTTGATCATTTCATTAGGCTTCTAATCAAATTTTGAAGCTCTATAACAAGTTTATTTTCGATCCAAACATGCTTAATAGCTCTGATAAATCTGTTATATTCAAAGAAACACACATAATAAAAACATAACTATTCGAATAATGATCAAGTAATAACAAAAGAACATATATAAAGTCTTTATAACTGTTAAGTATATGCATTTTTGGTGTCATTATAACAATTACCATTATACTTGTAAAATGAAAATAATAATAGGTTGTGGTTTACTCCCTATCCTTTTAATTTGTGTACTCTTTATATCCCAAAGAAAATAACATTAGAATTGTTTATTATTTAGATGTCAAATAACTTTTTTAACTCAAATTTTCAATTATATGAAGAAACTTTTTTAAGTATAAAAGTTTTAATTATTATTACTTTAGTTTCTCCCCACACAACTCCATTTTTAAACGAATTTAAAAGTTGATATCTTAATTTTCATCACTTTTATATTCTTCTTTTAAATCTATTTTGATATGTGTCATTTGAGTCAATTGTTTTTCAGAAATATTTTCTCTACCTCCACGAAATAGAGATAAAATCTGCATATATCAGACGTCATCAATCTCTACTTGAAAAATTATATGGTATGTTATTGTTAATTCTCATAATCTATAAAGGTGTTATTTTTGGGATTGAAATAATTGAAAATTAAAAAAAATGGCTGACTACCAGTCAAACTCTATTCCACATGGTTGTCTCTCATTGGCTGGTCAAACTTGAAAATTCACATAATTTGGGCCTTACCACCTAAAGCAAGCCCAACCCACTTAAAATCCTTAAAATGGAAAATAGGAAAAAAACAACAAGGAACAATAGCACTTTGGTCCTTCAATTATTAATAATTTTTATTTTAGTTCTTATAATATTTGATAAAGCAAATTTAACTCTTAATTAATTGAAAATGTGTGTTTTGGAATTCCTGAAATATAATATAACATATGAGGAATTCAGTGATGAACAATTGATAATCATAATATATTTGTAAATATTCACAAGTGAATGGATCAAAAGTGTATATTCTAATTTAATTGAAAGTCAATATATTTAGTCAAATATACCAATAACTAAAATCACAATTTATTAATAAATGAAGGATCTCAAGTTTTATCATCATTTATATAGTGTGTCTATGAAAGTCTCCTAAATTCTTTCTTCAGTCATTATAAGATTTCTAAAATTGTCTAGGTTCAATAATTATAAATATATCTTAAAAATAACTTTTATGTATATATATATTTACTTGTGCTAATCTGAAATAACATTTCTATCTCTAAATCAAAGTAAAGTCCGCGTACGTCTTACGCTCTACTCTCTTCACACTCTACTTTATTAAATTACGCTAGGTACGTTATTATTTATTTTTGCTTGTGCTAAGCGTTGTTCTCTCCGCACTCCACTTTATTGAATTATGCTGGGTACGTTGTTGTTTTTTATTTGTGCTAAGCTATTTCAAGATTAACAAATTAGTTTCTTCTCTCTGCATTCCACTTTATTGAATTATACTGGGTACGTTGTTTATTTTTACTTGTGCTAAGCTATTTCAAGATTAAAAATTAGTTTTTTGTTGTGTGTGTTGGGAGAAAATTGACAAGTGTTAAGGTGACAACAAGTGTGATGGTGGGGTTGCTTTATCCTTCCTTTTCCCTTTTTTCCCCTTTTTCCCTTTTTTGCTGCATTTTTTTTTGGAAAAAATATTTTCATGAAATGAAGAGAAAATCCATTTAGGCATAAACTAATTGAGATGGTCAAAGAAAAAGATTTTTCTAATTCCTCTTCTTTTTTAATTTTTTTTTTTTTTTTACCTTTTGTATATTCTTGATCCTGCTTCAATACCGATTTGCATTTCTGAATTTGTTTTACCAAATCTTTGTTAATGTTTAAGTCTTTATTTGCTTACTTTAATCGGTGTTTGGTACTTACTAAGAAGATAAGAAGTAGCGGCAAAGTTAGAATTTTACTAAAAATATTGCAGTGGCGGCTCAAGTTAATTAGTGGTCTAAAGCCAAAAATAAACTCGAGACCTAATTTTTAATTATTTTTTTATTTTTTATTTCTGAGATTCAAAGTTATTTCTTTCTTTTTAATAAAAAAAACTTTATTTTTTTCTACGGTCTTAAACTTTATATATATATATACTTATAATAATTTTATTATTACTAAAAAATTGAGTCCTCCGAGTTTGGGGGCCTAAGAAGTATGCCTCATTTTTAAAAGCATTGAGCCGCCCTTGAAATATTGAAATATATAGAAGGAAACATAAGAAAGAAGCAAGTGGATTAAGTCAATATCTAATATATATATATATACATAAAGAGGTAGTAATTTAATCTTTACGCGTAAGGTGTAATTTTTTAGGGGAGTTAGGATTTTACTAAAAATATTGAAGTATATAGAAGGAAATATAATAAAGAAGCAAGAGGATTAAGTCTTACATCTAATATATATATATATACATAAAAAAGTAGTAATTTAATCTTTACGTATATGGTGTAATTTTTCAATAGAATCGGGATTTTACTAAAAATATTGAAATATATAAAAGGAAACACAAGAAAGAAGCCAAGAGTATTAAGTGGACATCTAATATATATACATGAAAAAGTAGTAAGTTTAACTTTTACATATACGGTGTAATTTTTTCAACGTAGTCAGAATTTTACTAAAGATATTGAAATATATAGAAAGAAACATAAGAAAGAAGCCAAGAGGATTCAGTCGACATCTAATATATATACATAAAAAAGTAGTGAAATTTAAGTTGCACGTATATGATGTAATTTCTCAACGAAAGGGATTCTGATGAACTCATTGTGCCCCTAACTCTGCCCTTAGTTGGAAATGCATGTTCATTTCAATTGTCTTAAATTAAAATCTCAAATATGCATTAGATTATTATTGGCTCACCTTGTTTGCCCTTTTTGTTAATATTTTCAAACAAAATTATAAGATGAAGGAGGGATGTCTTACATATATATATATATAACGTCAAATATATAGTAAATGATGAATCACCTTTGATTTCTAGGTGTGTTTACTTCTTAATATTCAGAATCTCTTTCGTGAAAATTGTGGAAGTAGCTTTTAGGCCTAGAATATCATGTTGTTTCTCTTCTTTTCCAAGTAGATATTGTAATTATCTTATGACAAACAAACAGGTCGTCGTAATTAATATACTATGTAATTTTCTTGCTATTATTTAGAAGTATTAAGGAAATGGTTGTTTGTTGTTTATATCTTTGAGGATTAAGTTCATTTATATGGTTCTTTGATATTGCAGTTTAAATCTCCTTTGTGTTGCTTGTACTAAAGTGTTGACGATTAATGGCCGGGTTCAATGATCATGTTGCTAGTGGAGATTGGATACCACCTAGCCCTAGCCCGAGCCCGAGCTCAACAGCACTCATCTCTTCACTGCTAGCTGATGATTTTGGATGGTCAGGTCATCTGGAGGAAACTAATGAAAGTAGAAACCTCGTTGTCGAGCCTCAAGAGCATGTCACCTGGTGCAACTCTGATGGGAAACAAACTGGTGCAATGACTGATCAAACAGTGAATGTGAGTGCAACATCAGAGCAGAACACGAGTTCTCGTGGAGGGCTCATGGAAAGAATGGTAGCTAGAACTGGATTTAACGTCCCGAGGCTGAATACAGATGGCCTTAGACCTCCTTTTGTGTCACAGAATGAAGAAGTTAAGTCTCCTTATTTGAGTATTGCTGCTGGTCTCAGTCCATCAATCCTCTTATATTCACCTGTTTTGCTCTATAATTCACTGGTATGTACCTCACACTTCCTGTTTAAGATTGAATGTCTCTCTCTTCTATTTGTTTTTAATAACCGAGAAATAGCATAGTGTTTTTATTCTTCGATTTTGATTATCACCTGTAATTTTTGTGCTTTGGTTATCCCATTATTTTGTTGGCATTACTGTTCTTTCCTCTGTATGTTGTGTGTTGCTCCCATTTCACGTTATTTAGGTGTTGTTATTGCTCTCATTTCTATATTCTCTTTTTCAAGCTCTTTGGAAATGCTTTATAATATGCCGAGGTCTATCAGAAACAGTCTCTCTATCTCGACAAGGTAGGGGTAAGTTATGTTTACACTCTAACCTCACTTTAGCAAAAGAAACATTTAGTGGCAATAGATTTTCCCTTTTAGCGGCAAAAACATTTAGCGGCAATTGAATTAATGATATGGCATCTAGAGTCGCTAAAACCTTTAGTCACAGAGTGCTAGTTATAAATATCTATATTTATTATTGCCGCTAAATATAATATAGAGGCAATTATCTTTTTGCCATTAAATCCTTTATTTGTTGTAGTGCCTCCCCATACCCCACGTGTGGAATTATACCGGGGGTATGTTGTTGTTAATAACTGAGAAATCTCTGAAGTCCAGTGGTGCATGGTCTGAAACTTGGTTACTAATGAACTCCCCCCTCTATTCTTCTCCACTTAAGTATCCGGCTTTTTGTCTGCAGCATGGTTTGAATTCATGACGTGCGTCTAATCCACACATTATGTGTTGCACTCTTACCACTAGACCAAAATCCTGGGGACCATTTAGATTGATTGTCTAGTATTGTGTAAGCAGCACATAGATGATGTGCTGGATTTGTCTTGCTTATTATAGGCTAGTCTCTAGATTATGTTGTGAAACTGGAATTTGTCTAAACTGTCAAAGAGGTTTGCTAACACAATAGACCCTGGTCCATTTAGTGCACCATATTTTTCAGTTGAAGTTTTCGAAAATGTGTTGAAGCTGCATAGTTAACGTGAATCAGCAGCCTGTGATTCCCGAACTGAAATATGGTAGAGTTTTGTTCTATTTTTCCTTTAATGCTGTTGGTGTTCCAAAAGTTCCTTCCGAAGTATCCTCAACCCGAGCAGAAGTGCAATGTGTCTGGAAACTTGCTGCCAACCGGCAATCAGCCGCCATAGTTCTTGCTTTTGATGTAGATATGATTCAAATACACATTTTTGCCACAGGTTTATCCATCTCCTACAACTGGACTATTACCATGTGCCTCAGGCAACGAGAGTAGAAGTGTTATGTTGACGACTGAAGCTGCAGATAAGAGGAATGAGACTGCTTTAGGGACTAATAGTTCATCTTCCTTGTCTTTCAATCCAATTATGGAAACTGGCGGAGTAACCACACTCTCTCTCTCTCACGCACACGCGTACACTCATATTGCATAGTTTCCTGTCTATTTCCAGTCTCTGAATGTGTTATTACTCTCGGTTGCAGGTAAACGAGTTTAGTCAAATTGAGGGTTCAGTTCATC
>JAJOOR010035217.1:0-18948 GCA_036250505.1 Solanum acaule | reverse complement strand
CCCTTTTATTACCTGTTTCTGGAAATAATTTGACTAATTGAATATAATTGTTAGTTAAAGTAAAGTCTAAACCATTTTCCTCGTGGGATCGATCCCAACCTACAAGTTGGGTTCTTTACTTGATAACGATCGCTTATACTTCTGTAAGGAGGTGTAATTTGAGTGTATCAGTATGCTTAAATTCTTGAACTTGTAGCTTGTAGAAAAATCTGCGGCGTATAGTCGTTTTGAATTTTCCGCATGTTTTCCTTACTTCTCCTCTTCTCGTAGATTATGCATATCATTTATGATTTGTTGGGATAGGTGACCTGATTTTCGAGGTGATCGAATGAATATTGGGTGAATTTTTCAGTTTTGAAAGTTAAAAAATCTAGATAAATAAAGGAGCTTTCAAGCTAAGGCGAAGAAGAAATCTTGCAATCCTGTTGATATGAAGTGAGCTCTAACTCATGAACCCTGCTCTTCTAACAATAGATAAATCTTTAGCATTTGAGCTTGAGCAATTATAGTAATTTGTCTGGTCTTATCTATTTTCTCCATTAATTACTTTGTTTGTTTGTTTACCCTGTTGTAACACTTCAAATTTGAAAAGAAGGTCAATTACAAGTTTCTAGAGTCTTGTGCCAGTACGGATAGAACCACCAAAAATCCGTAGGTCGTACCACAGACCATAGGTGAGAACCGTCAGTGGCAAGTTCCAAATGTTTTAAAATGTCAAAGCCATAGTACTCTTTTATAGTTCACAAGGACGGTTCATCATTCTATGTACGAATTGTAGGTAGGTCTCACTGGTGAGTCCCAGACTTGATGAAATTTTGAAGGTCTAGGTTGGGACCCACGATTAGGATGTACGGTCCGTAAGTGGACTTACAGACCGTACATGGGGTCCCGTAGTTGGGGGTCCAAAAGTGTAGTCTTTGAACCCCACCAACGGTCGACCAGGACGGTCCGTAGTAGGACTTACAGATCATAGGTATGATCCGTCGGTGAGGGCTCGACAGCTAATTTAAGGTCTTTTTTGTCTTTTTCCTAATCATTTTAACCCTATACTACGTCGTTTTGCCTTCTAACCAATGCCCTATATAATGATTTTAAACCCCCAAATCACCCAATTCAATTCATTCTCCTAAAATCCCAAAAGTTGATCAAGTTCTTCCCCAATATGTCTCTCTCTAGAAGCTTGACGAAGAAGGCTAGGATTTCAAGATCAAGTCTACATATTCACCATTAATTACAAGTTTTTGGCATCAAGGTATGATAGTATTCACCTATGGAGTCCTTTCTTTCATAGAGTTCCTAAATCCTCCAATTTTTACAAGATAGAATCTCTAATGGAAGTTAGGGGTTATTACTCGATCTTATGGGTTCTTTTCAATTATGATCTAATTGATTGTTTTATGTCCTTTTGTGCATCAATTAAGACGATTGCTTGTTTTTAAGTTGAATTCACATGAACTCATGCATGATCCATGATTTCTAGAATTGATCATAGGATGAAGCTTTTGAACTATGAAGATATGCATGTTCTTTATGAGATTGATGAAAATGTTTTAAGGATGATTTGAGAGTGAAGTATCAATGTTGTTGTTGTGTTGTGAAATGATTTCTCACATGCTACTCAAACATGAATGTGAAAGGGTTTTCTCACTCAATGTGAACCAAGATTAATGAGCTATTCTAATGATAAGATAAGTTAAGATTAATAATATTCCGTGGGATTTATACTTAGCACCAAGATAATATTGAGATTTCATCGTACATGCCAGGTTACTAGTAGAAAATATCGCTATCCTATAACTATGTGCCACCATAGGTTGTCTTAGATAGACATTAGCTAGTGGATCCACCTAAGCTAAAAGTTCATGGTTCTTATCGTGGAAAGTAAGGACATCTCTTTTCGGTGTGAGATAGACACCAGATTCCATGTTATAGCTCACATGGTCTATATGTCGATTAAAGGTAAATCTTCACAATAATGAACTAAGGTTACTTCTAGAAGTATCTCACAAGTGTTTTAAAGATGTTTAACTTGCATTGACCATGATTATGATTTATGTTTTCTAAACCCTTTTATCTTATGATTTAGCTTGGTCATTGCATGCCATGTAAAGTCCTTTCTAGCATGCTTTCATACTTTTTATGCATTACTATCATAGTTGGTATACTCTTTGTACTAATACATACTCTTGCCTACATTGTTTCACTAATGTAGGGTTCGACGCTCCTATTCTACATCCCCGTGGCTAGTGATCTGTCACGACCCAGACCATTGTGATTGACACCAACACTAACCCTCCGGTGGGAGAACCATTAATACTAATTAGCTAACCAACTCTAATCAAAATACTAAGACATTTAAATTACGGAAGCAAGTTAAATGCTAAGAAAAGAAAAATAAGGAGTTCCCATAAACTCCAACAAAAGTCTAACAACTAAACAAATGCGGAAGTAACACCTAGAACCTGAAAGTCAATTTACCAAAACTCTAACAATGAACCAAAAGTATAAACAAGAAGGGTTACAACCCCAACTAATGCACTAATAACTAACTAGAAAGACTAAGTCGAAATGTGGACATAGACAAAAAAGAGAACTTATGGCAGCCCGGAAGAACTGGCTCACCCTTGAATTCGAACGATCACTGATCTTCTAAGCGAAGTCTGTCAATAGCCGCCCGAAGATGCCACGTACTCAACAAAAGAAAGAGTAAGTGTATTATCAGTATACAACCACAATGTATTGGTAAGATTGTGCGGCTATCCCAATAAGTGCAACATAAGCAAGTCAATACAACATTATGAACATCCAAATACTGAACATGTACAATATCGATTATCATCACATTGTCAATAATATACATTTACAACAAGTCATTAGTCCTCTCATGGAACCCAAACCCAAACTGTTAGCATAACAGAACGTGGTACCCAATGAAATGTTTATGTCAGAATGTGGCAACCGATCCCATATTTATGCCGGAACGTGGCAACCAATCCAAATTAGTGTGTCGATACGCAACACCCGATCCATTCAACAAGCCACAATCACAATGTACATTCTCACAATCATACAATCAAGTCATGATTCGTAGCATTCATCATTCATCTATCCTTATTTACAAATAGTGTGATCAATAATGCAATATTCGCATACAAACACGTATTATAATTAAACAAGAACAAACATACATCACACAACATGAATCACAACCATCACCTACCTCAAACAAAGCTTGAATCCCCTAAGAAACTTGATTCTTCCCTTTCCAAATTCGTTCCGCTTGTTCTTCGTGTACAAATAATTAATATAATACGAGAATCAATAAATAATAACTAATTACCCGAATTACTAACAATCCCATCAAACCTATATCAAATCCTTGATCCCAATATCCACACTAGGGCTGTTTCCACCATAATTTCCAGATTAAAACCCTCCCCCCATCGATAATTACCCATTAGATTACGTTCGACGGATCGAAAAATAGATTCGAGAAGTGAAAATATTACCTTTAGCCTCAAGAATGTTGAAAAACTGTCATGAAAAACTCTGGGTTCGTTCCTAAGCTCTCAAGTTCGAAAATTGCAAAATAAAATAATTTTGGGGTTTATTTCTGACTTTAAGTCGCGACTGTCCTGCCACAGCGGCACTCACCCCGCTACAGCGGCCCCGCCCTAGCTGGAATAATCCCACCTTAGCGGCTTGCACGGGACCAGTTAGTCGATTTAAGAATTCCAAAATCCCATTTCACAACACACCTTCATCCCATGACACTCAGAAAATACCCGTTCACGCTAAAATCAATTTCGGGAGTTCTACTCGCCCAAATTTAATTTCGTAAAGTCATACAGGTTCCTTAACATCTTAGCTATCCACTCATATAATAAAAATCATAATTAGATCACCCAATTGCTACCAGATTTTCTTAGTTCTCATAGACTCCGATTTCGTCCAAATCTGGACTAGGTTGGGAAATTCCAAGTTACTACGAAGAAGTTTTTCTGGCCCAAAAATTTTCTCCATTGGGTTTTCTATAACGACGAGAACAGGTCATTACAATAGATACCAATTGACCTATCACTCGTCCCCAGTGACAAACTTAGGAAAAAAATGGGCTAAAGAAAGAATGGAGTAGTACCTGAATTGACGAACAATTAGGGATACCTGTCTTGCATGTCCTTCTCGATTTCCTAAGTAGCTTCTTCAACTGGACTTTGCTTCCATTGAACTTTTATGGACTTAATATCCTTGGTCCTCAGCTTACGCATATTACGATCAAGAATTGCAATCGGTTCCTCCTCATATTGTAGGTCCTTCTCTAACACAATCGAGTCACACTTAATGATATAATCTCCATCACCATGATATCTCTTCAACATAGATACATGAAATACCAGATGAACTCCCGATAGGTTAGGAGGTAAAGCCAACCTATACGCCACTGGCCCTACACATTCCAGAACCTCGAAGGGACCAATGTATCGCAGACTTGGTTTACCCTTCTTGCCAAATCTCATCACCCCTTTCATGGGTGATACCTTAAGAAGAACATTCTCACCAGTCTGAAATGACATGTCTCTTACCTTATGATCCGCATACTTCTTCTTTCTACTCTGAGCCGCTAGAAGCTTAGTTTGGATGCTTCTCACCTTATCTTGAGCATCCCTCACTAAATCAACCCCCAAACGTTTCACATCTCTAGCCTCGAACCATCCTATGGGTGATCTACATCCCCTCCCATAAAGTGCCTCAAATGGTGCCATATCAATGCTGGAGTGATAACTATTATTATAGGAGAATTCACACAAAGGTAAGAACTTATCCCAATGTCCTCCAAAATCAATCACACAAGCCCTCAACATGTCTTCTAACACTTGAATAGTCCTCTCTGACTCCCCGTCCGTCTGTGGATGGAAGGCTGTACTAAAAGTGAGTTGTGTGCCCAATTCATCATGTAACTTCCTCCAAAACTTGGATGTGAATTGGGTACCATAGTCTGAGATGATAGAAAGGGGCACCCGATGCAACCTTACTATATCTTTCACATAAACTTTAGCCAATTGTTCAGCATTATAATCTATTCTTACCGGAATAAAATGGGCTGATTTAGTCAATCTATCAACCACTACCCAAATAGAATCAAACTTCCCCAAAGTCTTGGGAAGACCAACCACAAAGTCCATAGCTATCCTTTCCCACTTCCATTTCGGAATTGACATTCTTTGAAGCAAACCTGCAGGCCTTTGATGTTCATACTTTACTTGTTGGCCATTTTGACACTTAACCACAAACTCTGCTATATCCTTCTTTATGCCCGACCACCAATAAATTCACTTCAAATCTCGGTACATCTTGGTCACACCCGGATGAATGAGATTTCGCGAACCATGAGATGCTGTCAATAATTTCTGAATCAAGTCATCAACTCGACGAATAGAAATCCTTCCCTTAAAATCGAGCACACCTTTGGTATCAAGAGTGGTCTTTTGTGCCTTACCAATCACAGTCTTCTTCTTAAGTTCATTCAAATTTTCATCCTTAATTTGTTTGGCGTTGATCTCCTCAATGAACGTGGCCCTAACTTCAATGCTAGCTAACACCCCACCTTTTCCTGAGAGGCCCTCATGCATGAACTTAGACTCCAAGGTCTGAATTTCCTTAGCCAAAGGTCGCTTGGTTACACTAAAGCAAGCTACACTACCCATATTCACTGCTTTTCGACTTAAAGAGTTTGCCACTACATTCGCCTTACCCGGATGGTATTGGATGGTGACATCATAATCCTTAAGTAGCTCCATCCACCTTCTCTGTCTCAAATTCAGATTCTTTTGAGTGAACGCATGCTGTAAACTACGTTGATCAGTAAACACTTCACACTTAACAACATAAAGGTAATGTCACCAGATCTTAAGAGCAAATGCTACCATTGCCAACTCCAAATCATGTGTTGGATAATTTCTCTCATGCACTTTCAATTGACATGGTGCATAAGCTATAACATTCTTATCCTGCATCAACACAACACCCAAACCAAAATGTGAAGCATCACAATAAACTATGTAATCTTTACCTTCCACTGGTAATGCTAGAATATGTGCGGTGGTCAAAAGAGTCTTGAGCTTTTGGAAGCTCTCTTCACATTTTTCAGTCCATTCAAATGGTATCTCCTTTTTGGTCAAGTTTGTCAAGTGAGTGGCAATAGAAGCAAAGTTCTTCACAAATCGACAATAATAGCTAGCGAGCCCCACAAAACTCCTAACTTCCGTCACAGAGCTAGGCCAAACCCAATTCTTAACCGCCTCAATCTTTTGAGGATCTACCATTACCCCTTATTTTGAAACTACATGTCACAAAAATGCAACAGAAGTCAACCAAAATTCAAACTTAGAAAATTTAGCATACAACCTTTGTTTCCCAAGAACACCCAGAACAATACGAAGATGGTCGACATGCTCTTCCTCACTTTTCGAATAGACCAAAATATCATCAATAAAGACTATAACAAAAGCATCAAGAAATGGTTTGAACACACCATTCATTAAACTCATGAAAACTGCAGGCGTATTAGTCAAACCAAAAGACATGACTAGGAACTCATAGTGCCCATAGCGGGTTCTAAATGCCCATCTTGGGCACATCTTTAGGCCTAATTTTTAATTGATGGTAACCAAAGCTTAGATCAATTTTAGAGAAAATTGATGCACCTTGCAATTGGTAAAAAAGATCATCTATTCGCGGCAATGGGTACTTATTTTGAATAGTGACCCTATTCAATTGCCTGTAATCTATACACATCCTCATGCTACCATCCTTTTCCTTAACAAACAAAACTGGAGCACCCCACGGGGAAGCACTAGGATGAATAAATCCTTTATCAAGAAGCTCTTGGATTTGAGCCTTAAGCTCTCTTAATTCCGCCAGAGCCAAGCGATATGGAGGGATAGAAATGAGACGAGTACCAGGTTCTAAATCAATGCAAAAATCTATATCTCTGTCCGGAGGCATACCGGGCAAATCAGTAGGAAATATTTCTCTAAACTCTGACATCATAGGAATAGACTTAATGGATGGAGAATCAACCTCCACATCTCGAATATAAGACAAATAAGCTAAACAACCATGCACTACCAGTTTGCTATCCCGAATGGAGGATATGATCTTAGCTTCCTTAGGCTTGTACACCCCTTCCCACTCTAACTTTTCCTTACCGAGGATCTCTAGAGTTACAGACTTAGTATTACAATTTAACACAACATAATAGGGGGACAACCATGTCATACCTAAGATTATATCAAAGTCAGTCATTTCCAAAATCACCAAATCAACCCAAGTCTAAATACCCATAAATAAAATAGGACAAGCATAATAGACATGGGTGACTAAGACTGACTCTCCAACTGGGGTAGAAATATGGATAGGGGCATCAAGTATATCACAAATCATATCAAACTCTGAGGAAAATCGCACAGATACATAAGAATAAGTAGAACCCAGATCAAATAACACATTAGCCATCCGGTCACAGACAAGAATAGTACCTATGATCATTGTGTTAGATGCCTCTGCCTCGTTCTTGCCCGGAATGGCACAACATTGATCCATGTCATCTTGACATGCGATTTCCTTGCCTGGATGCACTATACCTCTGCCTGCATTACCATTTCCCCTACTTCCGTGGCCTTGCTAATTTCCTCCTCGCCCACCTTATGGATGCCCTCGACCATTATTACCATTTCCCGTAGGTACAACTGCTCTGGACTGCTGCTGCACAGAATCCATCATGCGCGGGTGGGGACAATCTCTCCTCCTATGCCCAAGTTCTCTATAATTGTAGCAAGTACGACCAAAAGATGACCTGCTGCCCATCGAAGGTGCGGCTCCCTTGCTATCCTGAATCAAATTCTGAGGTGGAGTTCCAGAGTAATTACCTGTAGAAGCGGGCATGGCTGACTGAATTAGCCGGGATGCAAGTGTTGGCCTCCCTGAACCTCTGGAGTAAGATCCCTGAAAGTTGCCTGAATTTTTGGCTTTCTTAGCCAATGCCTTGGCCTGACCGTCTCGCCTCACCCATTCCACTTTCTTCACAAAGTCTGTCACTTCATTAAAACTTTTCCCTGCAGAGGTCATATGAACATACAATACCTGTAACTCCGAATTTAGTCCCCTAACAAACAAACGAATCCTCTCTTCTTCCGTAGTCACCAATTGGGTAGCATATCTAGACAAAGCATCGAACTTAGCCTCTTAAGCAGCCACAATCATACCACCTTGCTCCAAAGCCATGAATTCATCTTTCTTACGATCTCTCAAAGTCATAGGCTCATATTTTTCTAAAAAAAGAGCAAGAAACTGGGTCCAAGTAAGTGGAGGTAAAACTGAAGATCTGCATTCCACATAAGCTCTCCACCACTGCTTAGCCTCACCTTGAAGCTGAAAAGTCACAAACTCAACTCCATGCTGATGGACAATTCCCAACTAATGAAGCCTCTCATAGCAGTTTAAAATAAACTCATAAGCATCCTCACTCAACTCCATGAATTCATCTTTCTTACGATCTCTCAAAGTCATAGGCTCATATTTTTCTAAAAAAAGAGCATGAAATTGGGTCCAAGTAAGTGGAGGTAAAACTGAAGATCTACATTCCACATAAGCTCTCCACCACTGCTTAGCCTCACCTTGAAGCTGAAAATTCACAAACTCAACTCCATGTTGATGGACAATTCCCAACTAATGAAGCCTCTCATAGCAGTTTAAAATAAACTCATAAGCATCCTCACTCTCAGAACCAAGAAATACATGAGGCTTTAGCTTCAAATACTTAGTCAACATTTCATGCTCATTACCGGTCATAACAGAACCCAACAAAGGATGGAAGAAAGCATCAGTACCTCCAGTTCCACCCACCTTGGGGACAGTGATAGCAATAGGAGGATTGGCGGGAGCTTGAGTTGCTTGAACATAGGGAAACACTCTAGGACCAACCAACCCTTTCAAGAATGACATGATCTGCTGAGCTAACACTGGGTCTATAGGAAGAATACCTGTAGTCTCAGCCTGCACCTCTTTCTCTTGTCCAACATTCTCCTCATCCTCAACCTCAATATTCTCCTCTACCTCTTCATGGTGCGCATGAGGGGCCTCATTTATGGGAGCATTCTCAATAGGAGCTCCATCCCTAGTAGGCGCCACCTTCCTCAGCCTCTATCCCTAGCTCTTCCTCTACCCTTACCTCGACTGCGACCTCTTGCTGCAGATTCCTCAGCTCTGCATTTACGGGAACTACGGGCATGACACCGTTGAATCTAGTGTTAACCATCTACGAACAGAAGAGTGAAGGAGGTTAGATACCAATTTGAATAGGAAGATACCAATTGGAATCAAGTTATAGCACGAAAGGAGACAAGAGAAAACATAGATTTCTCCTAAAGTCCTATAGACTCTTGAATAAAAGTACAGACGTCTCTGTACTGTTCCGCAAGACTCTACTAGACTCATTTTGGTACATCGAGATCAATGAACCTAGACTTTGATACCAACTTTGTCACGACCCAGACTATTGTGATTGGCACCCACACTAACCCTCTGGTGGGAGAACAATTAATACTAATTAGCTAACCAACTCTAATCAAAATACTAAGACATTTAAATTACGAAAGCAAGTTAAATGCTAAGAAAATAAAAATAGGGAGTTCCCATAAACTTCAACAAAAGTCTAACAACTAAACAAATGCGAAAGTAACACCTAGAACCTGAAAGTAAAGGTACCAAAACTCTAACAATGAACCAAAAGTCTAAACAAGAAGGGTTAAAACCCCAAATAATGCACTAATAACTAACTAGAAAGTCTAAGTCCGAAATGTGGACATAGACAGAAAAGAGAACTCATGGCAGCCCAGAAGAACTGGCTCACCCTTGAATTCGAACGATCACTGATCTTCTAGGTGAGGTCTGTCAATAGTCGCCTGAAGATGCCCTATACACAACAAAAGAAAGAGCAAGTGCAGTATTAGTACACAACCACAGTGTACTGGTAGGATCACGTGACTATCCCAATAAGTGCAACATAAGCAAGTCAATACAACATTATAAACATGTAAATACCGAACATGTACAATATGGATTATCATCAAATTCTCAACGATATACATTTACAAGAAGTCATTGGTCCTCTCATGGAACCCAAACCCAAACTGTTAGCATACCGGAACGCGGCACTCGATCCAAGGTTTATCCCAAAACGTGGCAACCTATCCCATATTTATGCCGAAACGTGGCAACCGATCCAAATTAGTTTGTCGGAATGCAACACCCGATCCATTCAACAAGCCACAATGACAATGTACATTCTCATAATCATACAATCAAGTCATGGTCCATGTCATTCATCATTCATCTATCCTCATTTACAAATAGTGTGATCAATAATGCAACATTCGCATACAAACACGTATTATAATTAAGCAAGAACAAACATACATCACACAACATGAATCACAACCATCACATACCTCAAACAAAGCTTGAATCCCCTAAGAAACTTGAATCTTCCCTTTCCGGATTCGTTCCGCTTGTTCTTGGTCTACAAACAATTAATATAATATGTGAATCGATAAATAATAACTAATTACCCGAATTACTAACAATCCCATCAACCCTAGATCAAACCCTTGATCCCAATATCCACATTAGGGCTATTTCCACCATAATTTCCAGATTAAAACCCTCTCCCATCGATAATTACTCATTATATTATGTTTTACGGATCAAAAAATGGATTCGGGAAGTGAAAATCTTACCTTTAGCCTCAAGAATGGTGGAAAACTATCAAGAAAAGTTTTGGGCTCGTTCCTTAGCTCTAAAGTTTGAAAATTGCAGAATAAAATGATTTTGGGGTTTATTTCCGACTTTAACTCGCGATTGTCCCGTCACAATGGTACTCATCCCGCAACAACGACCCTACCCTGGCGGGAATAATCCCATCTTAGCGTCTTGCACGGGACCAGTGAGTCGATTTAAGAATTCCAAACTCCCATTTGACAACACACCTTCATCCCATGATACATAGAAAATACTCGTTCACGCTAAGATCAATTTCGGGAGTTCTACTTGCCCAAATTCAATTTCTTAAAGTCGTACTGGTTTCTTAACGTCTTAGATATCCACTCATGTAATCAAAATCATAATTAGATCAGCCAATTGCTACTAGATTTCCCTAGACCTCACAGAATCTGATTTTGTCCAAATCTAGACTAGGTTGGGAAATTCCAAGTTACTACGAAGAAGTTTTCTGGCCCAAAATTTTTCCCCGTTGGCTTTTCTATAACAACGAGAACAGGTCGTTACATGATCACATTAGTACCTTTTGAATATTGGTGAGTCATACGTTCCGAGAACTGAACCCTTTATTGCTTATTGTCTTCACTTTTCCATATTGTATGTGATGTATCAATTATGTCCCAATCACTCTCGATGTACTAGATGGCTTTGAGACTATGTTAGACTTCCTCTTTGTTTTCTTGTCAAACATTTATGATATAAACTGTGTTTTGAACTCTTTAATTCTATTATCTTGTATGATGTATGCTAAGTGACTTGTGTAGGAGCTTTCATGGTCTTATACACCATGTCACGTCTAAAGTGTACTTTCGATCCTGACAAACTTGGTATCAGAGCATAAGGTTTAGAAAGATCCTAGGAAGTCTCATAAGCCACGTCAAGTAGAGTCTTGCTCATAAGTGTGAAGTGCACCACATTTATGAATGAGAGGCTATAATATGTTTATGACTCCACTTCTTTCATCACTCTAAAGTCATGCGATAGAGTTTAACTTTATAATAGCTCTCTCCTAATACCTATCCGATGATTTTCAAAATATGGCCACTCGAAGGGTATATTCTTGGAGGAATGCGGGAGAGAATGTAGAAAAAGAACTCCTTAAGCTCTTTAAGAAGATCCTCAAGTTCTGGTCGATACTTTGGCCGAATAAGTGACTAATGTGGAGTTTAGGCCTGCTTTTCAAGTGTTGGCTCAAGCCTCGACGACTTAAGAAAATAGGGAGGATGTGGTCCCCGTGAACCCAAATATGTGTACAACAACATCTAGGGCGAGAGACTTTACTAGAATAAATCCTCTGGAGTTTCATAGTTCCAAGGTTGAGAAATATCCTCAAGAGTTCATTGAAAAAATGTATAAGGTGTTGATGATTATGGGAGTGACGTCGGTGGAAAAGGTAGAATTGACTGCTTATCAACTTAAGGGTGTTGCTCAAGTTTGGTTCAGCCAATGGAAGAAAAAGAGCGATTGTTACACCTCGGAATCTAGTAGTCTAAGCAAGGGACAAAGTGAGAGGTAACAAGCCTAGAATTGAGCCTTGGCACCTTCCACGAAGGTGCACACGGATCATGAAGGGTACCATAACCCGTGGTGGTGCCCGTAGACCTTAACAATAGTTTGCCAAGGGAGGCTCACCTCCGAAAAGTATCATGACAGATCATGGTGGGCACCATGGCTCGTGGTGGTTCCCGTGAAGGTTAGACAGTGAGCTCCCAAGAGGTTGCCAAAAAGTTAGATACTCCCACGAGCTACTTCACAAATCGTGAAGGCCTAGATGGCTCGTAAAGGTGGGCGTGGGGGGTGAAAGGTTTTAGGAGTGGTTTTCTAAGCCACTAGTCTCAGACCACGACTCGTGGGAGCCACCACGGCTCGTGGAGCCTAACCTGAAGGTGGTTCAATCCACTGAAAGTTAAGGGATTTTGGGTCTTTTCCACTTTTAATTAAATTGAAGCTATGTCATTTTACGCAATCCTAGGACCCCTATATAAGTTATTTTAACCCCAAAACTCACCCATTCAAGTCATTATTTTCCAAACCCAAAACAAATCCAAAGTTCCTCCTCTCAAAATATTTCTCTCTCTAAAACTTGAAGAAGAAGAAAAGTGAAGCTAGGGCTCAAGGTCAAGTCTCCATTCTCAATTGATTATGGGCTTTATTATCAAAGTATGATATATTTATTCATCCATGGAATCCTTTTATCCATGGATCTTTTAAGATTCCCCAATTGAAAGTAGAATTCCCAAATTTGAGTTAGGGTTTTCTTCTAAAGTCGTGGGTATTGATGGATGTTGATCCAATTGATTGGGTAATGATTTCTTATGCATGAATTGAGTGGAATACATGTTTTTAAGATGAAGTTACATGTACCCATGCTAAAACCATGTTTTTAAGGTGAAATTGATGTAAATGAGTTTTGATCCATAGGAAGAGAAATTATGAATTTAGATGTATTCTTATAGGATAATAAGATACATTATGAATTGCTTTGAGAGTGAAGCATATGTTATGAATTTTTTATTAATGATGTGATTATTTTGGAAGGGATAGTTCCCACTTGAATTGTTGAAGTATGAATGTGAAAGGTTTTCTCACATTGAATGATTCTTGGTTGAAATGATTGCTCACCTAAAATGAATCTAAGCTAAAAGACTAAGAAATTGATGAGGATAGAGGGGATTACCCATGACCTCTAAATGAGAAGGATATGAGGCGATTCCCCATATTCCTTAGAGGAGAGTAAGAAGCAATTACCCTTATTCCCTAAAGTTGGACATGGAGACGAGTACCCATGATCCCTTATTGAAAGATATGGAGGTGAATATCCGTGTCATATGATGTAGGACATGGAGGCGAGTACCCATGATTCCTTGTAGAATGATATGGAGGCGAGTATCTGTGTCATATGATGCCGAACATGGAGGTGAGTACCCATGATCCTAAGGCATGTTGGACATGAAGGATAGTACCCATGATCCTTTATGTATGGCAAGAGGCCACTACCCATGAGCCTTTATAGGAAGGCAAGAGGCCACTACCCATGAGCCTTTATAGGAAGGCAAGAGATGATTCCCCATGTCTATAAAAGATAAGATAAATATGTATAATAGGTGATTAGCTTGGATTGTTGCTTGAGTTGCCTTCTATGATGAGTAAGACTAGTGGAGGATTACCGATGTCTTGGCTAAGTATGCTTGAGGTTACTTCAAGAAGTCTTCCTTATATGTTGATATGATCTATTATGTGCATTGATTATGCTTATGACTTATGTTTTTTAATTCTTATGTTTATGTTGATGTTTATTCAAGTTATTCTATTTAGTACATTCTTGTACTAATTCATACTATTTCCTACATTTCTTATCCAAATGTAGGGTCCGGTATTCTCGATTCTCATCCCCGTGGCTAGGATCTATAGTAGAGGCAAGATTGAAGATTGGTGAGTCCTCATACCATTCGAGGATTTAGCCAGCATTTCCTTATGTTTTTTCATTTTAGTATTTAACATTGTTGTATGGGCTACGTCCTAAGATTCTATTGTACTAGATGGTTTTTGAGACAAGTTGTATGAGACTTCCACTTCGTTTTATAAAACTTTGATGTTGAAAATATTTTTAATTTTTTACCAATTTTCTATTATCTTGACTATGAAAGCTAAGTAGCTTATATAAGGCCTCTCGGGGTCTTGTATGCGATGTTACGTTTAGGGTGTAACTCTGGGTCGTGACAAACTTGGTAATCAGAGCACAAGGTTTAGAAAGGTTCTAGGATGTCTCAAAACCACGTCAAGCAGAGTCTTGTTCATGAGTGTGAAGCGCGCCACATTTATGAATGAGAGGCTACATGATGTTTAGGAAATTTCACTTCTTTCTTCATTACTCTAAGTCGTGTGATAGAGTTTAACTCTATAAGGTCTCTCTCCTAATCCTTACCCGATGGTCTACAAGATATGACTACTTGAAGGGCTTTTGCTAGAAGGAATGAGGTAGAAGATATTGGTCAATGAGCTCATCCTTAAGCTCCGGTTGACCCTTTGGCCAAGCAAGTGACTAATGCAGAGTTTAGGATTGCTTTCCAAGTGTTGGCTCAAGCCATGATGACCCAAGCGAATAGGGAGGTTGTGGTTCCCGTGAACCCAAATTTGGGTACAACGGCATCTAGAGTGAAGGACTTCACTTGGATGAATCCTCTAGAATTCTATGGTTCTAAGGTTGAGAAAGATCCTCAAGAATTCATTGATGAGGTTTATAAGGTTTTGACTATTAGGGGAGTGACTCCGGTGGAAAAGGCAGAATTGGCCGCTTATCAACTTAAGGGGGTTGCTCAAATTTGGATCAACCAATGGAAGGAAGCAAGACCTGTAGATGCGGGTCCCCTAGAATGGGAAAGGTTTAAGTCCACTTTTCTTGATAGGTTCTTTCCTCTTGATATGAAGGAGACAAAAGTGCTTGAGTTTATCAATCTCTGACAAGGGAATATGAGTGTGAAGGAATATGCTTTGAGGTGCACTCAACTGTCCAAATATGCTCCTTCTATAGTTGCCGACTCTAGGGTAAGGATGAGCAAGATCATTTCGAGTGTGTCTGATTTGGTATTGAAAGAGTGTCGTGCGCTATGCTTGTCCATGACATGGATATTGCCCATCTTATAATTCATTCCCAACAGATTGAAGAGGAGAAACTTAAGGAGAGGTGTAGGGAGACAAATAGGTCTAGAACCGGTGATGGTAATTTCTCTCATGCTAGGTCCGATGGACTTAGTTGTCCTAGGTATCAACAAAGTTTTTCCAGGCAAGGTTCCTCTAATGCTCCTAAGTTCAACAAAGTGAGGGTGTCTAACCCTAAACCTCAAGGAGGTGGTAATGGGTCTTCTTTTCCTAATTGTGCTAAGTGTGGAAGAAATCATGAAGGTAAATATTTAGCAGGTTCCAATACTTGTTTTGGTTGTGGTAAGATGGACCAAGATATAAGGAATTGTCCTTCAATTGCTCAAAATGAGAGAGATAGTTGTCATAGGGCTCAAACTTATCCTTTATTCGGTCCAAGTGGTTCGGGTACTGGTGCTCCCAAGCAAAATAGGTTCTATGCACTTCAGACTCATGGTGAACAAGAGGGTTCTTCTGATGTGGTTACTGGTATGTTGAAAGTCTTTCAACTTGATGTTTATGCTTTATTTGATCCTGGTGCTACCTTGTCTTTTGTGACGCCATATGTGGCTATGAGATTTGATATGCTTCATGACGTGCTATTAGATCCATTTCCTGTCTCTACTCATGTTGGTGATTCTGTGATGGCTGAGAGAGTCTATAGAAAGTGTCCCATTTTCTTTTCCCATAGAGTTATTCTTGTTGATTTGGTAGGGCAAGATATGTTAGATTTTGATGTTATCCTTGGTATGGATTGGCTGCACTCTTGTTTTGCTACTATTGATTGTAGAACCCGTGTAGTCAAGTTTCAGTTTCTGAATGAGCCTATCCTAGAGTGGAAGGGGGGAAATTCTATGACTAAGAGTTAGTTTATCTCTTGTCTTAAGGTTAGGAGGATGATTTCTAAGGGTTGCATGTACTATATAGTTAGGTGAGGAATAAGGATTCCGAAACCCTTATTCTTGAGTCGGTTCCCGTTGTTATTGAGATTCCGAAAGTGTTCCCAGATGATCTACCTATATTCCCCTAAAATGGGAAATAGATTTCGGTATTGACCTTCTCTCAGATATGCATCCTATTTCTATTCCTCCTAATAGAATGGCTCTGGTAGAACTTATTGAGTTAAAGGAAAAATTAAAAGAATTGTTGGATAAGGGTTTCATCCGACCATGTATCTCTCCATGGGGTGCTCCAGTTTTGTTTGGTAAGAAGAAAGATTCTTCACTCCGAATGTGTATTTACTATCGACAATTGAATAAGGTGACCATTAAGAATAAGTATCCTCTACCAATAATAGATGATTTGTTTGACCAACTCCAAGGAGCGATTTACTTTTCTAAGATTGACCTTAGGTCGGGTTATCACCAATTGAGGGTGAAAGATGATAATATTCTAAAAATGGCTTTCTGAACCCGATATGGTCATTATGAGTTTTTGGTGATGTCGTTTGGTTTGATGAATGCCCCCCGGTGACATTTATGGATATGATTAATAGGGTGTTTAGACAATACCTTTATATGTTCGTAATTGTGTTCATTGATGATATATTGATTTATTCGAGGAGTGAGGATGATCACACCAATCATTTGAGGATTGTGTTGCAAATTCTCAAGGACCAACAACTCTTTGCAAAGTCTAGCAAGTGTGAATTTTGGCTGAGGTCCGTAGCTTTTCTTGGCCATATTGTTTCTAGTAAGGGTATTGAGGTAGATCCTAAGAAGATGGATGCGGTCAAGAGTTGGCCTAGACCTTTAACTCCTTCGGATATTAGAAGTTTCTTGGGTTTAGCTTGTTATTACAGAAGATTTGTTGAGAGGTGTTCTATGATTGCCTCTCTATTGACAGCTTTGACTCAAAATAAGGCCAAGTTCATATGGTCCGAATTATGTGATAAGAGTTTTCAGGAATTGAAAGATATACTTACTTCCGCTCCGGTGTTTACTTTACCAGAAGTGACATATGGCTTTGTTGTTTATTGTGATGCCTCGAGAATTGGGATAGGATGTGTGCTTCTGCAGAATGGGAGAGTTATTGCCTATACTTCAAGGAAACTTAAGGTTTATGAGAAGAATTACCCTACCCATGATCTTGAACTAGAGGCTGTGGTTTTTGCCTTAAAGATTTGGAGGCATTATATGTACGGTGTGCATGTAGATGTTTTCACCGACCATAAGAGTTTGCAATATGTGTTCAATTAGAAGGATCTTAATCTTCGCCAAAGAAGGTGGCTTGAATTGCTTAAGGATTATGATATGAGTGTTCTCTATCACCCCGGTAAGGCAAATGTGGTGGCGGATGCTCTTAGCCGATTATCAATGGGTAGTGTGACCCATATAGATAAAGATAAGAAAGAATTGGTACGAAATGTACATAGATTGGCCCGGCTGGGTGTTCGGTTGATGGACTCCACCAAGGGTAGTGTTATGGTTCATAATGGTTCAGAATCATCTTTTGTGATTGATGTGAAAGCTATGCAATGTCTTGATCCGACCTTAGTAGTATTGAAAGAAGCGATACTTAGAAAGTCCATTGAGGCTTTCTCCCAAGGGGGAGATGGTGTACTTAGATATCAAGGTTGTTTGTGTGTTCCGAATGTCGATGACTTGAGGGAACAGATCTTGTCAGAAGCCTATAGTTCTTGGTATTCCATTCACCTGGGAGCCACCAAGATGTACCGTGACTTGCGGGAGATCTATTGGTGGAATGGGATGAAGAATGATGTTGCGTGATTTGTGGCTAAGTATCCAAATTGCCAACAACTGAAAGTTAAGCATCAGAAACCAGGAGGTTTACACCAAGACATTAGTATTTCTACTTGGAAGTAGTAAGATTTGAATATGGATTTCATAGTAGGGTTGCCTCGTACTCGGTGATAGTATGATTCGATTGGGGTTATAGTAGACCGAATGACGAAATTGGCCCATTTCATTCCCGTAAAAGTTTCTTATTTGGCGGAAGATTATGCTAAGTTGTATTTGAGGGAAATTGTAAGGTTTCATGGAGTGCCCTTGTCAATTATCTTCGATAGGGGTACTCAGTTTACTTCTCAGTTTTGGAAGTCTTTCCAAAAGGGTCTTGGCACCAAAGTTAAGCTTAACATGACTTTTCATCCATAGATCGTTGGGCAAGCGGAGGGAACTATCCAAACTTTGGAAGATATGTTGAGAGCATGTGTCATCGATTTCAAGGGAAATTGGGATTATCACTTACCATTGATTGAGATTGCTTATAATAATAGCTATCACTCTAGTATTGGTATGGATCCATTTGAGGTTCTCTATGGTAGGAGGTGTAGATTTACTATAGGTTGGTTTGAGGTGGGTGAAGTGATAACGTTCAAATATACTTCTTGAAAAGAAATATAAACGATCGTATGCAATATATTTACCCAACTATGAGTCGGGGTCGATCCCACAGAGAATATGGAAGAATATTGTCAATAGCAAATATTTAACTCAATAGTCGTTATATAAA
>JAJOOR010035216.1:0-13479 GCA_036250505.1 Solanum acaule | reverse complement strand
CAAGGTGCGGGGTGAAATTCTCTAGATGCCGGATCAAGGATTTAGAGATACCTAACTTATCACTTTGCATGTAACACACTAGGAAAGGATTGCGATTACTAGGATTACTGCGTTATGAGCTTGTGGGGAACACGTTTACCCTAGTTAATGTTCTCATATTGATAACAACCGAAATTGACTTTTGATTATTGATTACTTACTGAATTCTTACAATTTGTTTCACAAATCCCCCCCCCCCTTTTTATTTCTTTGTTTCTGGAAGTACTTTGGCTAATTTTCCTCGTGGGATCGACCCCAACCTAAAAGTTGGGTTCTTTACTTGATAACGATCGCTTATACTTCTTTAGGGAGGTGTAATTTGAGTGTATCAGTCGCTGATAGATCAGTGACTCGCCGATTGTTCTTTATCTCGCCTTCATTTTTCACTTCTTCTTGGTCTGACTACTGTAACTTTAGGCGATCCAGATCGGGATCATCGAATAACTCCGCGATTCACCCTTTTTTCTTCTATCTCGCCCATCAGCACTTATTTGAATCTTCTTCAATGCTTCTGGCGACCTGGTTGTCCTTTGCCGAATAGATCGGCGACACGCCGAATGGAACTGCTGGTCACCGAAATCACCCCCATTTTAGCTCCAGCATTCTATAACTATAGGCAGTATCTTGGCAATTTAGTGATTTGCCGAATGTCATCGGCGATCATCAGGTCTTCATTTCATCATTCCTTTAGCTTGCTTTGTTCCTTTCCGCATATTAGTGTCCATGCATTGTTCATCAATCCAAATACCTGAAAATCAGGGCTTTTACATCATTCATTAGCACAAAACATGCATTTGAGGACACTAAATCTATTAAAATAAAGCTCTAAATGAGTCCAAAGCGTGGACTCATCAACACCCCCAACTTAAACTTTTGCTTGTCCTCAAGTAAAACTCAAGTTCAGTAGTTCAAAAGGGATGTCTCAAATAGTGCTACACGTAACTCAATCATGAATGCACACAAAAAGAATGAACTTACTCATG
This sequence comes from Solanum acaule, assembly GCA_036250505.1. Lineage (NCBI taxonomy): Eukaryota > Viridiplantae > Streptophyta > Magnoliopsida > Solanales > Solanaceae > Solanum > Solanum acaule. The sequence continues at coordinate 12,457 of JAJOOR010035216.1, read as the reverse complement.
CAAGGATCAATTGTTCACTTAAAGATTCTAGTTGTGACTCAGCACTATCAAAGATTCTCAAGTTCGCAATAGTTGCTTCAAATGCAAGTTCAAGCTCAACAAAGGTACTCAATTGCCCTCACACAAAGAATGATTCCATATTCACACACAATGGTTCACAATTTAAAGCTCCGAAATCAAATGCAACGCTCACACTCACAAAGATGAACACAATGCATGACTTTACCAATAGGTTTGCCCGTATTTTCCAATAAACCATTATTTCAGTTCACTCAAGATCAAAAAGGTCTTTTCAAGGCTTGTAACGGGGCTAAGTGCAAATGTATGGTAATTTAGGCTCAATGGTTGTAATCCTCATGACATGTGGTGTGAACAACACTTTCTTTCCTTTTCTTCATCATTCTCATTGGTGCTCAAAAGTCACCCCATTATTCATCTTCCATGGATTGCTTGGACACCACATTTTCTTTGCACTTTCACAACTTTATTCCACAACTTTTTCATTTTTTTTCTTTCTCGTCTTTTTTTTTATATGGAGGGGTTCTATTTTTCTCAAAACCATGGGTCAAAGGGGACTTTCTTGCACTTCTTGACTTACCTTCTCTTTTCACCACACCCCCAACTTAGGCTTTTGGCCTAAGTTGGCTATTCACACAAACCACAAATCATGAGGATTATGGGTAATGGGTCAAGAAAGGTCACAATTTCATCAAGTTTCTTCCATGAAAAAGCTAAGGCTCAAAGGGTGTTCAAACGGGGTTCACACACTCACAAGGTAGGCCACAAAAGAGGTATAATGTCAAATTGTTTCACACTCTTCAAAGTTGCCTAAGATTATATCAAGAGATTGCATCACTTAGTCAACCAAACCAACGGGGAAAATTCTAGGTGTCATCACACGTGGTTCACAGTAAGCTCATCACACAAGGCATATACACAAATGTCAAACAAGACTCCACACTTTCGCTAGTGTGCAATGTTCATCACAGGAGACTCGATTCTATACTTGGCTAGTCACAAGGAAATGCAAAAAGTTCACATATTGTCTATGCAACTTCATTTGGCCTCATCGTAGCCGCACATTCACTTTTGTTCGATTATGAGCACTATTCAAGTCATCGGTATTGATCAAAACAGATAGAAAAAATTGCAAGAGAAGAACCACAGTCAAACACAAACAAGAGAGGTGGCTCAAAGAGGAGGGAGTTCACTAACCAATTTCCACCACCCCACCCCCCACCAAAAGCATTCAACATTGTCCTCAATGTGGGTAGAAAGAGGGCATTACCGTAAATAAAATAAAATAAGAACAATAAAGAAAGACTAACAAGGAATGATAACATTCTAGTGTGTAAACATGTAGAACAGGGTGATGAGGAATCTTCACTAAGCGCCCAGTTGGTGAGAGAGTGAACCAGTCCCCGGATGCTTCGGCGATGCGCCTATTGTTCTTCAGATCACCCTTAGTTCCAGTGGGCGGCACTCTCAGTGTAGGGCAGATCAGTGAAGATGTCAGAGGTCGCCAAACAGTTCAACAACTCGCAGAGTGGACTCAGAATATCGCCAGACGATCCTTAAGGAACGTTATCAACGTTGAAGGAAAAAGGGAGAGGAAAGTCAGGTCGTCAAAGCACATCGGCGACTCTCCGAATGGTGAAGGTATCCCACTGAATGTTCCAGAGTCTCAACCCCATTTTTGAGGTCCATAAGGCGGACCAAATTGTGCTCCCTGAATGGGTTCGGCGACTCGCCAATAGCACTTTTGTCTCGCTCATGATACAACTTCTTTAAAATGAACGCACATTATTTAAAAGCACTAACATTTGGGTTGCCTCCCAAGAAGTGCCTTTTTTAATGTCGTGGCATGACGTGGAAATGCTCTCAGGCATCTTCCAGTTACACCACCTCAATCAAAGAGATCTCATGGCATTCTCCAAAGTATAACTTCAAGCGTTGCCCATTCACCTTAAATGCAGGTCCTTCTTGACCCTCAACTTCTATGGCATTATTTGTGAATACTCATGTTACTTTAAATGGTCCTGACCATTTGGACTTGAGTTTTCTGGGAAAGAGTCTAAGTCGGGAGTTGTATAGTAACACCCAATCTCCCACCTTGAACTCTCTCTTAAGTATTTTAGCATCATGCTAGTTCTTCATCTTTTCCTTATAGAGAGCTGAACTTTCGTAAGCTTTAAACCTAAATTCGTCCAACTCGTTTAAGTGCTCTACTCTCTCCTTTGAGGTTTTTGTCCAGTCCAAATTCAGAGCTTTCAATGCCCACATTGCTTTCTGTTCTAATTTGACCGGTAGATGGCAAGACTTTCCAAAAACTAGCTGATATGGAGATATACCGATTAGAGTTTTGTATGCGGTGCGATACGCCCATAGTCTGTCATCAAGCTTTCGAGACCAATCAGTCCTATTAGCATTTACTGTGTTAGCCAAGATGCTCTTGATCTCCCGGTTTGACACTTCAACTTGACCACTTGTTTGGGGATGATATGGAGTTGCTAGTTTGTGTTTCACCCCATACTTACTCAATGCAATTGAGAACCATTTATTGAAAAAGAGGGATCCACCATCACTAATAATAGCTCGAGCAATACCGAATCTAGCAAAGATGTAGCATTTAAGAAATTGAACCACACGTTTCCCTTCATTGTTTTGGAAGTGCAACAGCTTCCACCTATTTAGAAACATAATCTACTGCCACCAAGATATACTTATTACCAAAGGAACTCATAAATGGGCCCATGAAGTCGATTCCCCAAACATCAAATACCTCCACTTCTAAAATGGGAGTAAGGGGTAACTCATGTCTTTTAGACACTCTACCTTGCTTCTGACAATGAGCGCATTTCTTCACAAATTCATGTGCATCCTTGTAGAGGGATGACTAGTAATATCAACTTTGGAGGACTTTAGCGTTGTAGGCACACCACTATGATGGCCCCCAACCGGTGAAGCATGACAAGCATGGAGAATTTCTACTGCTTCTTCTTTTGGAATACACCTTCTAATGATATGATCTTCACACTTTCGAAACAAGTATGGTTCATTCGAAAAGTACTTTTTAACGTCGAACATGAATCTCTTTTGTTGGTAGAAGTTCAGCTCATCCGGCATTAATCCGCACACTATTTAATTGGCGAAATATAATACCAGGGAGTTTGTTTGAGAGTTATCTCAAACAATTGTTCATCAGGGAAGGAATCGTCTATGTCAACCTCAGGCTCATCATTTTTCTTGCCCTCTAACCTTGATAGGTGGTCAGCCACCAAATTTTCACAACCTCTTCTATCTTTGACCTCAAACTCAAATTCTTGCAATAGTAGCACCCACCTTATCAACCTCGATTTTGCATCCTTCTTTGCCATTAGGTAACTGAGTGCAGCATGATCAGTGTGAACAATTACTTTAGTGCCTAACAGCTATCCTCAGAATTTCTCAAATGCATAGACTACCGCAAGCAACTCTTGTTCGGTAACGGTATAGTTACGTTGAGCACTGTTTAGAGTCTTGCTCGCGTAGTAAATTGAGTGCAAAAGTTTGTTACGTTTTTGCCCCAGCACAACACCCAATTACGCTCCATTTGCATCACACATTACTTTGATAGATTCTGACCAATCAGGACTAATAATGACCGAGGTGGACACTAATTTCTCCTTCAAGCACCGGAAAGCCACCATACAAGCATGATCAAATTGGAATTTCACCTCTTTCTCTCAGACATTGCATAAAGAATGTGCAATCTTTGAGAAGTCTTTGATGAACCTCCGGTAGAAACCGGCATGACCTAAGAAACTACGAACCCCCTTTACCGAAATTGGTGGTGGTAATTTCTCAATCACTTCAATTTTCGCTTTATCAACCTCCAGCCCCTATTGCGACACCTTGTGACCAAGTTTGTCTCCACACATCTTTGGAGAACTTGTCCTAAGTGTTCTAAACACGTCTCAAAAGTATCACCCACAAACGAAAAGTCATCTATAAATACCTCCATTGAATCCTCCACCATGTCGGAAAAAATAGATAGAATGAAACGTTGGAAGGTTGTCGGGGCATTGCATAATCCGAATGGCATATTTTTAAAGGCAAATATTCCATAGGGACATGTGAAGGTTTTTTTCTCTTGGTCTTCTGGCGCAATGGAGATTTGGTTGTAACCGGAATACCCATCTAAAAAGTAATACCAACCTCTTTTTGAGAGTCGATCAAGCATCTGATCCATGAAGGGCATGGGGAAGTGATCTTTTTCAGCCCATGAGTTTAACTTTAGCTAATCCATGTATACCCTCCATCCGGTCACAGGCCTCATAGATACAAGCTCCTCTTTTTCATTTGGGATCACTATGATACCTCACTTTTTTGGTACATATTGCACCAGGCACACCCAATTGCTATCCGCATTAGGGTAGATCACACATGCGTCTAACCACTTTATTATCTCTTTTTTCACTACTTCTTGCATTGGTGGGTTCAAAATCCACTGATGTTCAACACTCGTTTTACACTCACTATCAAACTAAATTTTGTGAGTACAGATACTGGGAGGAATGCCCACTATATTAGCTATGGTCCAACCTATAGCTTTGATATGCCTTCATAACACCTCAAGAAGCAATTTCACATGCCATTCAAGTAAGTCAGCCGCAATGATCACCGGTAGAGTGTTATTTTCCCCCAGAAAAGCATACCGAAGATGGGGGGAAGTGCTTTTAATTCTAGCTTTGGTGGTTCTTCTGTTGATGACTTTGCGGGAGGACTCTCTCTATTTTTCAAATCAATGTTCAATATCAATGGGGTCTTTGAATACCCTCCCAAGCCTGAAAGAGCAACTACTACCTCTTCATACCTTTGAATTTCAAATTCATCATAGTTAGCAAGCACGGCTTCAACAGGTTCTCTCATGCACATCAAATGGCCCACGCTAGCCACTGCCTCATCAATAACACTAACGGTGAACACCACATGGATATCACTTGGGGTGTTTCATTGACTTACAAACATTGAAGGTTACTTCATCGTCGTTCACCCGAAACTTCAATTCTCCACTTTCAACATGCACCAATGCTCTTCCAGTTGCTAAGAATGGTCTTCCCAAAATAATGGGAATTTCAGCATCTATTTCACAATTTAGAATGACAATATCAGCCGACAAAATAAACTTATCAACCTTCACCAATATGTCGTAAAGTATCTCCATGAGATGTTTTATTGAATGGTCAGCCATTAAGAGTCTCATTGTGATTTCTTTTGGTTCACCCAAACCAAGTTGTTTGTATATCGCATAGGGCATCAAGTTGATGATTGCCCCCAAATCACATAAAGCTTTAGCGAATTGGAGAATGCCGATGGTGCAAGGAATGGTAAATGCCCCAGGATCTTCTCTCTTTTTTATCAGCTCCTTAGTCATAATTGCACTACAACTATGGGAAACTCCAATTGTCTCAAAATCCAAGCTCCTTTTCTTTGTGACTAACTCTTTCATGAACTTGGCGTATCTCGGCATTTCCAATTATGCCTCCACAAGGGGAAGATTAATTGATATTGTCTTAAACACAGACAAGAACTTCTTGAACTTATCATCTTCATTCTTCTTCTTTAAGCGTTGGGGGAATGGGGGAGGTATTTTGGGTAAAGGCTGTATGTCTTTTGGAATTGGAACATGTCGTTCCACTTCCTTTTGTGGTTCTTTGGCAATGCTTTGGTGGATATGTAACTCCTGTTCCTCTATGCCTTTATTTTCTTCATGCTTTTGAGCATCTTCATTTCCCATCACATTACCTATTGCCACCTCTCCGCTACAAGTAACCACAGTCAGCCCTCTATCGTCATCTTCCATCGTCATCTTTGGTTTCAATTGAGCTGATAATAAACTCAATTTTCCTTCAAGTATCTTGATGGCATCGGTATGAGAGTTCACTTTACTGTTCAATGATAAAAAGTCATATTTCATCCCTTTCAACAAGTCATCCGAACCTTAAACTTTATCAAGTATGTGTGACAACAAGTCATTCACCCAGGGACTACTTGCACTCTCGTTTGAGTTTTGGCTCTCACTCGAGTGAGTCTGGTTCTCATCATGATCATGTTCCCTTCTCCAATAATCATTTTTCTCACCCTAATATTGATAGTATCTCAGTTGTTCTTCTCGCTTGTGATAGTTCCAACCTTGATTTCTGCCTCGTTGTAGATAGCGTGAGTGGAAACCCTCCTCATATCTCTTGGAGCTCCAACCTTGATTCTCCCCCAGCCCTGAGTAATTAGAAGAAGAACCCTCCTCAACTCTAAACACTCCACATGTCCCCTTCATGTGCTCTTGTAGAAATTCCATTTGGGTCAACATCTTCTTCATGTTTTCATCCCCCCCTCTCTCTCTCTTTATCAAGTTGTTCTTGAATTAATCTAAAATAAAATGGAGAGACTTCATCCTCTTTTGTGTACCACGCTTGGTTTATTCTAGTCATGTTATCAAGAAGAAACGAAGCTACCTCAAATGATTGCAACATTATTCCTCCTCGTACCAATTGATCAGCCACTTCTTTATTAATTGAATCATGACTCCGATAAAAACATAGAAGTAAGAAATCGTTTGGCAGTCCATGATTTGGGCATTTAAGTAGGAGTTTCTTAAACCTCACCCACGTTTCATGGATGGGTTCCTCCTCCTATCGCTTGAAACCTTGAATTTCGTCTCTAAGTTTCATCATACTTGATGGAGGAAAGAACCTTGTGTTAAAAGCTATAATCAGCTCCTCCCATGATGTGAGGGAATTGTTTGGTAACTTGGCCAACCACTCATTAGCTTTTCCCGTTAAGGTTAGTGGAATTAACCGCAGCTTAATTGATTCTTGTGACACATTTTTGAATGAAAAAGGACTGCAAACCTCTGTAAAATTTCTCACATGCTCATGCAGGCCCTCGTGGTCTAGCCCTCCATATAGTCCCCTCATTTGGAGTAGGTGAAGAGTTGTGCTACTGACTTCAAACATCGCATTCTCATCAGTTTTTGGGATACATATTGCATCCATTCCACCTGATTGAGCTGGGTTGTAGACACTATTGACATCGTCTATACCATCCCGATGACCTGTTTGGCCATCATTCATCTCTTTCTCACTCATGCTTACTTCTACGTATTCCAACCAACACTTACACAATGCAGCCAAAAAGCTAATTCAACTACAACCACCAAATTTGAGAGTGTCAAATCTTCAATCAAAGAATTCTAAGTAATGCTACTCCCCGGCAGCGGCGCCATTTTGGTTAACGTATCAGGACACTTCATCCAATACTAAGTGCCAACGATCGTTAGTTAGAAATATAACCCAACTAAGTGAGTTGGGGTTGAATCCCACATGGAGTAGTTCTTCCTTCAAATTCGAAGATGAAGATATGACAACAACCTCTTCAATTGAGCAAGTATTACACCTTTTTGGTTTTAATTTCAAATTTCTGGATCCTATGATCACTCCAATTTCACACTTCAACAAGAAACAATCAAATAGTAAAATAAAACATGGAGTAATGACCAACCAATTGCGGATTTTTAACTTAGTGGGTGAATGTTGATGCTCACAATAGGATACTTTGTCGTGGGTAGGTCGGACCATATGTAAAGTAAGTTTCTCTGGAACAATTACCATTTCTATGTCGAATTTCTCGATATTCGACAGTAACCGAAAGATGCCCAGCCCTTGGTGCTCATTGAATCCACTCTCTCGAGCTGGATAAAAAGGATAGATCCCATGTTTCACTATCTCGAGCTAAAATCATGGTGACCCCACACTACTAAGGATGCTAAGATTTCTACTTTGGCTCTGCACCTCTCTCTTGAGCAAGCGCACAACAATGAGCTTGTTACACTAACCATGCAACTCGACTTCAAAACGCAGCAGCAACTTAGACCCACGTCAAATTAATGCCATTATTTGCAATTCAACGACACCTACTTAATAACACTCAACAACTGGCTTCATAGTCAAAATCCCAAGACGAGGGTTTTAGCCACTCATAGCAAAAATAAGAAGATCGACATCTACCATGTTTTCTACAGCTGGGTAATTTGAAATCCGAAAGTTAGAAATTACCAAAACCTTCTCTATTACAAAATATCAACCAAGAATCTTGCTAAAAACCCTTGAAAACCACAATGGTAATGTCTTTGTTCTCAATTTTCTATCCCTCCTATTTCTAAATGTCTTTCTCTCTCTAGCCAAAACTAATGTAAACAAGTTTGATCTGTCATTGTTTAAGACCACTTTGTGAGGTAAGTCAGGCGTCGCTGATAGATCAGTGACTCGCCGATTGTTCTTTATCTCGCCTTCATTTTTCACTTCTTCTTGGTCTGACTACTGTAACTTTAGGCGATCTAGATCAAGATCACCGAATAACTCCACAATTTGCCCTTTTTTCTTCTATCTCGCCCATCAACACTTATTTGAATCTTCTTTAGTGCTTTTGGCGACCTGATTGTCCTTCGCCGAATAGATCGGCAACACGCCGAATGAAACTGCTGCTAACCGAAATTACCCCCATTTTAGCTTCAGTATTTTGTAACTTTAAGCGGTATCTTGGCAATTTGGTGATTCGCCGAATGATATGAGCGATCATTAGGTCTTCATTTCTTCATTCCTTTAGCTTGCTTTGTTCCTTTCTCCATATTAGTGTCCATGCATTGTTCATAAATCTAAATACCTAAAAATCAGGGCTTTTACATCATTCATTTGCATAAAACATGCCTTTGAGGACACTAAATCTATTAAAATAAAGCTCTAAATGAGTCCAAAGTGTGGACTCATCAGAACCCCTTTTGAGCCTTACCCTTTTCTTGGAAGAAACTTGATGCATTTGTAACCCCTCTTTATCCATTCACCTTTATCCTCATGTTTTGTGGTTTGTTTGAATAGCCAACGTAGGCCAAGAGCCAAAGTTGGGGTGTGGTTAAAAGAGAAGGTAAATCAAGAAGTGTGAAGAAACCCCCATTTATCCATGGTCTTGAAAAAGATGGAACCCCTCCATACAAAAAAAAAAGAGAAAGAAAAGAATAAACAAAAGGAAAAAGAATGAAAAAGTTTTGAAATAAAATTGTGAAAGTTGGAAAATAAATGGGGTGTCTGGTATTCTATGAGAAGTGAATAATGGGGGGAATTTTGAGCATAAGTGATAATGTTGAAAAGAAGGAAAGAAAGTGATGTTCATACCACATTTCATGATGAGAACAACCACTGAGCCTAAATGATCATACCTTTACAGTCAACCCCGTTACAAGCCTTGAAAAGACCTTTTTGATCTTGAGTGAGCTAAAACGAATGTTTGCTGGAAAATAAGGGCAAACCTATGGGTAAAGTTATGCATGTGTTCATCTTTGTGAGTGTGAGAGTTGTATATGATTCTGGAACTATAAATTGTTGAAAAATTGTGTGTGAATATGGAATCATGTCTATTGTGAGGGCATTTGAGTACCTTTGTTGAGCTTGAACTTGCATTTGAAGCAAGTATTGTGAACTTAAATGTTTTTGATAATGGTGAGTCACAACTTGAACCTTTAAGTGCACAATTGATTCTTGCATGAGTAAGTTGAGTCTTGTTGTGTGCCTTCATGATCGAGTTCCTTTGTATCACTGTATGAGGCATCCTTGTTGAACTGTTGAACTTGAGTTTTACTTGCGGACAAGTAAAATTTTATGTTCGGGGTGTTGATGAGTCCGAGATTTGGACTCATTTAGGGCTTTGTTTATATAGAATTAGTGTCCCCAAATGCATAGTTTGCAATATAACTGATGTGAAATCCTTTATTTTCAGGTACATGGGCTGAGGAACAAAGCTAGGACATTAGTAGGCAAGAAGGACAACACAAGCTGAAAAAGAGAGAGGAGAAACAAACCTGACGATCACCGAGAGAACTCCACGATTCGTTGAACAGCCTTTGGATCGCCTTAATTTATAGACCACTGAGCACAAAATAGGAGGAAGTTCGGCGAATTGCATCTCCTATCGGCAAATCGCCCACTGCATTGGTGAAAGACTACCAGATCGCCAAATAGTACTGATGGAGAACCATGTGGATGCAGATTGGCGAGCTAAGATACTAAAAGGCGCATCCCGGAATAGAACGACGATCCCGATGTGGATCGCCTAAATTTATATTAGCTGGACAAGGGAAATGCGAAGAAAGAAGGTGAAAGGTTAGGACGATCGTCAAGTCGCCGAATGTCCCAAAAAGCCACACCTCAAATTAGTATAAATTAATTTGTGGAAGAGAGAGAAACCATTCAGAAAATGTGAGGAACAAAAGATAGAGAGCAAAAACACTGCCATTGTTGATTTCAAGTGATTTTATCAAGGTTTATCATTTGGGTTTTGTAATAGAGAAGATATTACTCAATTTTAACTTTTGAATTTCATTTACCAAGCTATGGAAAACGTGGTAGGTATTGAATTTCATCTTTTTACTATGAATGGCTAAAACCCTAACCTTGGGGGGTTTGACAATGTGACCAATTGTTGCATTTGACTAAATGGGTGTTATCAACTAGTGAATTTTGGTGTTAATTTGAAGTGGGTCTGAATTATTACTGTGGTTTAACTTCATTATTACATGTTTAGTGTAATATAGTTCAGAGTTTTGTTCTTGCTCGAGAGAGAAGTACAGAGCCAACGTAGTAATTTGGCATCCTTAGTAGTGGGTCATGACGGTTTCAACTTGAGAAAGTGAAACTCAAGATTTAGCATTTGTATCTAGCTTGAAAGAGTACATTTATGAGAAAGTGGGTTGGTCGTCTTATGGATAGTGTTGAGGTTCGAGAGAACTCAGTGGAAATAAGGTAATTGCTCAAGAGAAAATTGCTTTACTTATAGTCCATTCTACCCATGACGAATTAACATTGTAGGAAATGATATACACCCGTTAAGTAGAATTCGGTAGTTGGTTAGTCAATCTATCACGACCCGAGCGTACCCCCTGGTCGTAACACGGCATACTCCACCTCGAAGAGGTCTAATACATACCTCTTAGCTCATTCATTGCACAGACAATTGAAAATAGTGCAGATAAAACTCATTTAAAACCAAACTATTAAAAGTCTTTCATTAAGCAGCGGAAATACTAAATCTCACATGGCCATCTTAAGACAAACTTTAACAAGATAGGGTCACGGCCCTTTACAATCGAAAATAATAGATTGTCTATTATAAAGTCATAAACATAAAGGAACTACAACAATAAGAGTCTTTGTCCTCGATATAGGAGACACACCAAGCCTTGGAGGAAAACTCTATCCAAGCATTTCAACTTCTAGCTAAGAACGATCACTTGCCGGAACCTACACTTTGTAGAAAAATAGAAGAAATATGAATTAGCACACAAAATGTACTAAGTATGATGACCATGCAAAAATATGATAAAAAGGACATTTTGTTGAAAGTCATGCTTGTATGCCATTTTAGTAAACTTCATGAACATTAGACACAAGAAGTAACGACCCGAGAGCACCCCCTAATCATTACCGGCGTATTCGACCTCTCGTAGGTCTTATACAAGCCCTTCGCATTCGTCATAGCATTTATCATAGAAAAATAGTAGAAAATTTAAAACTTTCATAATATAACACCAGACTTAAAATGTCACCTCATTAAAACCTTTAATACAAAATTGGAATATTACGTCTCAAGGTAGCCATCTTAAAACATGACTACAACACAAGAGGGACACAACCCTTACAATACAATAGAACTACTATCTAGCACAATTGAACTTAAGGAAACTCTTTGAAATAAAGGTCCTTGAATCTTTAAGGACACACCCGAACTTGGGAATAGTAAGCCAAGCTCATCAATTCTAGGAAAGGTGCTTTAGCCACCACCACCTACACTTGGTGTAAAAAGATGAAGAAGAATGGTGTTTGTACAAGAATGCACTAAGTATAATAAGCATGCAAAAACATGTTTATAAAAGGACATTTAGTTGGAAACCATGCATCATGCCTTTTTAGAGAAACTTCAAGAACATTTAGGTCCGTAGGTACAACATAAATCCATATATATCATCATACACATGGAAACCATTCATAATAGCACATAGAGCCACTTATAACATTTAAGGCACATTCCATGCATACCATACATTACCTTCTTCTTTATCTTAACTCTTTTCCTCAAGCAGCCCTTAGGGAATACTTGGTGCAATGTATCACCATAAGGTTACCTAGGGTGAACCTACATATAACCTTCATCAATACAACCACATATATTCATAGAGTCATAAGCATAGCATAAGACATAGTCTTCACATAGGAACCATCACCTAAGACAACCCCCAAGACACACTAGTGTAATGTACAAGTAGCATCCCATATTACTACTCACACCAAGTATTCCTAGGAAGCCACCATACACTAGGCACATCATATTCAACAAGTCATAACATCTTCATTTAACATTAGACATAAGACCA
>JAJOOR010035215.1:0-17456 GCA_036250505.1 Solanum acaule | reverse complement strand
TTCTCAAAGTTATTAGGGAACTATGTATTCCCAAAGAAGTTTTAAAGAAATGTTTTTACATTTAAACAAGGTTGGAAACTGAGATTTCCAAAGAGCCTTCGGGCTAGTTTTTGAGTAATTATCTCAATCAGCAGGAAGACATGTTTTAAAAACATAAGAGCCAGTACATATTTAGGAGTAGTATCGAGAACCGAATTGGGGGAGCATTCAAAGAACCCACAGCCCCCATAGAACCATGTTAGCCACTATGGGTATAAAAGGATCATACTTTTTAGATGAATCCTTTTCCAGATAGACTAGTGGATCCATTAGGCAGTTCAGGTCCTATACCTTTGGCCGGGAATAGGATGCTCTGGTAGCATGAGGTCGATCGTTGTATCATCACTATAGCTCTATGTGATGGTTGTCGGTTAGAGAAACTCCCACAGCAGTTATTGTATTTTCATACACAGTAATTATTGCATTTTATATAAATCAGTTCATTTGTATTTCTACATACATCTTAGGCTTATTGTATCTTTGTATACACACAGAGGTTATATCATGTTTTAAACAGTCTTTCTTTATATCGCACTTGTTTTTAAATTTCCTTATATTAAAAGAAGTCAGTCAGGTTGAGTTGAGTTGAGCCAGGTAAGTTATTTAGTTTCTTCCAGATTTTTTTCTAGCCATGTTGCTTAGCTTTCCAGCTCGCATACTAGTACATTCCATGTACTGATGCCAGTTAGCCTGCATCTAATTATGATGCAGACGCAGGTACCCAGGATCAGCATCCAGCACGTCGTTGATCCAGTTGAGAACTCCAGTCAATGGTGAGCCTCCTTGCTTTCAGGAGGACTCGGTTATTTGGCGTTCTTAGTTTTGTTTTATTAGGATGTTACGGGGTCTGTCCAAACATCCATCTCAGTATTTTGAGGCTTCATAGACAGTCAGTCAGTTAGTTTTGAGTCTCTCATCTATGTATATATATTACTATTCTATTTTGAGACTCGAGTTTCCTTTTTGGCCAGTTTTTATCAGTTGGTTGTTTATAACCTTTCATTGCATTGAGTTATGCTGTTGTGTAAGTTTCCGTTAAGTTAAGAAAGCCAGGCCAAGGGTTCGCTTGGGGCCAGCAATGGTCTCAGAGTGCCGGTCCCGCCCAGGGTGTAGGCTCGGGGCATGACAAACTTGGTATCAGAGCACAGAGTTCAAGAGTCCTAGGGAGTCTATGAAGTCGTGTCTGTAGAGTCCTTGTTATCGGTGTGAAGCGCGCCACATCTATAATTGGGAGGCTACAACATTTAGGAAGATTTCTCACTTCTTTCACACTCATCATCGTGCGTTAGAGTTCATCTCTAAGGAGTTTCTTTTTAATTCATGCTTGCGCATCTTTCAGATAGTCATGCCTCCATGCAGAGTTGGCAGAGGGCGTCTTCCTAGACGCTATGTTGATGAGCAAGAGTTACCTGATGCACCTGGAGTGCAACATCAAGGGGAAGTTTCTAATGCCGAGTTCATAAAGGCAATTAGAATTCTGAGTCAAGCTGTAACTAATCAGATTGGTCAGCAAAGGGGAGCTCGACAGGAAGGAGCTGACACTTCTAGGATTTGTGAGTTCTTGGGGATGAATCCTCCAAGTTTCATGGGTTCGAGCACTACTGAGGATCCAGAGAACTTCATTGAGGAGTTGAAGCAGATTTTTGATGTAATGCATGTGGTAGATACTGAGCGGGTTGAACTAGCGGCGTATCAATTGAAGGATGTTGCTAAAACTTGATTCGACCAGTGGAAAGGGGACAGAGTTGAGAATGCACCACATGCGAGTTGGGCCTATTTTGAGGAAGTTTTCTTGGGGCATTTCTTTCCTCGAGAATTGAGAGAGGCCAAGGTACGTGAGTTCCTTACACTTATGCTCCGGAGATGGTTGCGGACATGAGGAATAGAATGAGCTTGTTTGTTGCTGGGCTGTCTCGGTTGTTGAGTAAGGAAGGTAGGGCTGCAATGCTTATTGGGAACATGGACATTTCAAGGTTGATGGTCTATGTACAACAGGTTGAGGAAGAGAAGCGGAGGGACAGAGAAGAGTTCAGAAATAAGAGAGCTAAGACCGGTAATGAGTCCGGGCAGAGAAAGGTAATTCAAACTGTCCATCCTTTCAGCAAAGGTAAACGGGACCTGCTTCATCATCTGCTAAAGCACCTGCACCCAAATACAGAGGTGAATTTAATGGCCAAAATTTGAAGGACTTCAAGGCTAGGCCAACTCAATCTTCGGGTAGTGTGGCGCAAGGGAGCAATAAGCCTCATGCATGCGCCAAGTGTGGTAGGAACCACTCAGGTATTTGTCTTGAGGGCTCCATTGGTTGTTTCAAGTGTGGTCAGAATGGACATTTCATGCGAGAGCGTCCAAATAATAGGCAGTGTAGTGGGGGCAATAGAGCATAGTCTTCTTCAGTTGTTCCCCCAGACATGACGGCACATAGAGGAGCTACTTCTAGTACCGACGGAGGAGCAAACCGCCTCTATGCAATCACCAGTCGCCATGAGCAAGAGAACTCTCCAAAAATTGTCACTGGTATGATTAAAGTCTTTGTTTTTGTTGTGTATGCTTTGTTAGACCCAGGAGCAAGAGAACTCTCCAAATGTTGTCACTGGTATGATTAAAGTCTTTGCTTTTGATGTGTATGCTTTGTTAGACCCAGGATCAAGTTTATCTTTTGTAACTCCTTATGTTGCAAATAAGTTTGATGTTCTTCCTAAAAGACTTCGTGAACCCTTTTGTGTTTCTACACCTGTTGGGGAGTCTATTTTAGCAGAAAGAGTTTATCGTGATTGTCCTGTTTCCATCAATCACAAGAGCACCATGGCTGATTTGATTGAGTTAGACATGGTAGATTTCGATGTCATTCTAGGTATAGATTAGCTTTATGCTAGTTATGCATCGATAGACGTAGAACTCGAGTGCTCAAGTTTCAGTTTCCGAGTGAGCCAATCATAGAGTGGAGTAGCAGTTCAGCAGTGCCTAAGGGTCATTTTATTTCGTACCTTAAGGCGAGAAAGTTAGTTTTTAAGGGTTGTATCTATCACTTAGTCCTAGTTAATAACTCTAGTGTTGAGATACCTCATTTCCAATCAGTTCCTATAGTAAGAGAGTTTCCAGAAGTTTTTCCTGATGATCTACCCAGAATTCCTCCTGTGAGAGAAATAGAGTTCGGCATAGATCTCATTCTAGATACTCGTCTTATCTCTATTCCACCTTATAGAATGGCACCAACAGAGTTGAAAGAGCTATTGAAAGATCTCCTAGATAAGGGTTTCATTCGATCGAGTGTCTCCCCTTGGGGTGCTCCGGTCTTGTTTGTGAGAAAGAAAGATGGTTCCCTTAGAATGTGTATAGACTACCGCCAGTTGAATAAGGTTACCATCAAGAATAAGTACCCTCTTCTGAGGATTGATGATCTTTTCGATCAGCTTCAGGGTGCCACCTATTTTTCAAAGATTGACCTCCGATCAGGCTATCATCAGTTAAGAGTAAGGGAATGTGATATTCCAAAGACAGCTTTCAGAACCAGATACGGTCATTCTGAGTTTGTAGTCATATCATTTGGTTTGACCAATACACCGACAGCTTTCATGGACCTTATGAATAGAGTCTTCAAATCTTATTTAGATATGTTTGTTATTGTCTTTATTGATGACATACTAATCTATTCAAGGAATGAAGAAGATCATGCTAGCTATCTCAGAATAGTTCTTCTGAAAGATAAGGAGTTGTATGCGAAGTTCTCTAAGTTTGAGTTTTGGCTTAAGTGATTTGTGGCGTTCCTAGGCCACATTGTGTCTGGTGATGGAATTAAGGTTGATACTCGAAAAATAGAGGCAGTGTAGAATTGGCCTAGACCCACATCTTCAACTGAAATTAGGAGTTTCTTGGGATTAGCTGGCTATTATAGAAGGTTTGTAGAGAGGTTCTCATCTATTGCATCTCCTTTGACCAGGTTGAATCAGAAGGCAGTGAAATTTCAATGGCCTGAAGCTTGTGAGAAGAGCTTTCAGGAATTAAAAAAGAGGTTGATTTATGCTCCAGTTTTGACTTTACCAAAAGGTACTCAAGGTTTTGTGGTGTATTGTGATGCATCTAGAGTTGGTTTGGGTTGTGTCTTAATGCAGAATGGCAAGGTTATAACTTATGCCTCCAGTCAGTTGAAAGTTCATGAGAAGAACTACCCAACCCATGACTTGGAGTTAGCTATTGTAGTATTTTCTTTGAAGATATGACATCATTACTTGTATGGTGTGCATGTTGATATATTCACGGATCACAAGAGCCTTCAATACGTGCTTACTCAGAAAGAGCTTAATCTCAAACAGAGGAGGTGGTTAGAATTACTCAAGGATTATGACCTGAGTATTCTTTATCACCCAGGTAAGGCTAATGTTGTTGCTGATTCTTTGAGCAGGTTGTCTATGGGTAGCACCGCCCATATTGAAGAAGGAAAGAGAGAGTTAGCGAAAGATGTGAACAGGCTGGCATGCCTGGGAGTCAGACTGATAGATTCCGCAGAAAGAGGAATAGCGGTGGCGAATGGGGCCGAGTCATCACTAGTGTCAGAAGTGAAAGAGAAGCAAGATCAAGATCCCATTTTTCTTGAGTTGAAAGCAAATGTTCAAAAGCAAAGAGTACTAGCTTTTGAACAAGGGGGAGATGGTGTTTTGAGATATCAAGGTAGATTGTGTGTACCTTTGGTAGATGGACTCCAAGAGAGGATTATGGAGGAAGCTCATAGCTCTAGATATTCCATTCATCCGAGTTCCACGAAGATGTATCGTGACTTGAGAGAAGTCTATTGGTGGAATGGCATGAAGAAGGGCATTGCAGAGTTTGTTGCTAAATGTCCAAATTGCCAACAAGTGAAAGTTGAACACCAAAGGCCCGTTGGTTTGGCTTAGAGGATAGAACTTCCGGAATGGAAGTGGGAGATGATCAATATGGATTTCATCACAGGGTTTCCAAGGTCTCGCAGACAGCATGATTCTATTTGGGTGATTGTCGACAAAATGACAAAGTCAGCTCATTTTCTACCGGTGAAGACTACCCATTCAGCAGAAGATTATTCCAAGCTATATATTCAAGAGATAGTGAGACTTCATGGAGTGCCAACCT
The DNA here is from genome assembly GCA_036250505.1 of Solanum acaule. Classification (NCBI taxonomy): domain Eukaryota; kingdom Viridiplantae; phylum Streptophyta; class Magnoliopsida; order Solanales; family Solanaceae; genus Solanum; species Solanum acaule. The sequence goes on along the minus strand of JAJOOR010035215.1, from coordinate 12,311 downwards.
CCATTATTTCAGATAGAGGTGCACAGTTTACTACACAGTTCTGGAAATCTGTTCAGAAAGGCTTGGGTTCAAAGGTGAACTTAAGTACTGTCTTTCATCCTCAGACTGATGGGCAAGCAGAGTGTACTATTCAGAATTTAGAAGATATGTTGAGAGCGTGTGTGATCAATTTCAAAGGGAGTTGGGATGATCACCTACACCTCATTGAGTTTGCCTACAACGACAGTTATCACTCTAGCATCCAGATGGCTCCTTATGAAGCTCTTTATGGGAGAAGCTGTAGATCTCCTATTGGATGGTTTGAAGTTGGTGAAGCAAGGTTTATAGGACCAGATTTAGTTCACCAAGCTATGGAGAAGGTGAAAGTGATTCAAGAAAGGTTGAAGACAGCGCAGAGTCATCAAAAATCCTACACTGATGTTAGGAGAAGGGCGTTATAGTTTGAAGTAGATGACTGGGTTTATTTGAAAGTTTCACCCATGAAAGGCATTATGAGGTTTGGTAAGAAGGGGAAACTTAGTCCCCAGTATATTGGACCTTACCGCATAGCCAAGAGGATTGACAATGTTGCTTATGAGTTGGAGTTACCGCAGGAGCTAGCAGCGGTTCATCCGGTATTTCATATCTCTATGTTGAAGAAGTGCATAGGCGATCCTTCATTGATCCTGCCAACTGAAAGTATTAGGATCAAGGATAACTTATCTTATGAGGAGATTCCTGTTCAGATCCTAGATCGTCAAGTTTGTAGGTTGAGGACGAAAGATGTAGCTTCAGTCAAGGTCCTTTGGAGGAGCCAATTTGTTGAGGAAGCTACTTGGGAAGCCGAAGAGGACATGAAGAAGAGATATCCACATCTCTTTGAATCCGGAGGAAATGCAGATTAAGGTACTAATTTCCTTCTTAGTGCTCTTTAATTTATAATGAGCATGTTGATGTTGTTGTGTTTGCATGGTTGCATGTTGGGTGTTTGAGTTGATGTTACACTCTTAGCATTGTAAAAGTAACCTCATTCGAGGAAGAATGTTTCCAAGGGGGAGATATTGTAACATCCGGCAATTTGAAATATATATGAAGAGGTTTAGAATTGGAATTTTTTTCATTTTGGAAAGAACTCAAAAATCTGGAAAAAAATTGGCTAAGTGTGGAAATAAATGAGTTTTTGGCCAACTTTGAGTAGTCATAGCTCCTAGCTCAGGATGAATTAGGAGTAGTTCCAGTTATACTTGCGAAGCTCGTGGAATGATCTTTCCAACGCCACCAAATTTTCTCGATTCCAGGTTCGTATGAGTGAGATATGCCCTTTGGAAGTTGGGCAATTGGCAGGGAAATCCGTCCGGAAATTTTAAGGGCATTTTGGTGTTTTCACTAACCAATTCCTTTGGTTATATTTAAGTATTGGACTGATTTTTAGAATCAGTTTGCCCCATTATTTTTAAAGAGTGAGAGTGAGGGTTTTGAGTGAAGAGGACAAGAAGAGGAGAAGAAGAGAAGAAAGAGGAGATCAAGGAGTTTTCGTCAAAGATCGTCGTGGAAATAGTCGGGGGTGATCCCTACTAGGTATGTGAGTTCATAGTGTTGGTTGGTTCTTTCCCCCATACGCCAAACTCATTTTATTATTGAGAAAAGATTAGTTGTGTTGTTGAAGTTGTTGGTTGTTGTTGATTGTGTTGTTGAAGTCCCTTGTTTATTTGGGGACCTATTTCCGGTTGTGTATTTGAGTTGTAATCTATTGTATGTTGAGGGATTGATGATTCTTAGTGTTTGGGGATGGAACCCTTGTGGTTTAGAAGGTTTAGAGTTGGAGAATAGAAGGAGAAAAGTTGAATTTTCGGGAAAAAGGGGTGGCGCGTCGCGCCTTGCAGTGCGCCCCAAGAAGTTTTCTGAAATTCACCCCTTGGGGCACCGCGCCTAGCAGAGCGCCAGCAGGTCCCTTCTGAGCTTCAAGGGCTTGCACTCCGCGCCTTGCAGAGCGCCAAGGACGTCAAGTTCCCCCATTCTTTTCATACTTTCTCATGCATGTTCCTTGGTATTGTACCTATGTTTCCAAGTTGTTTCCAACACTTCAAGTTACGTCTAAATGTCAAGAACTCATCCATAACATGTGATTATATATCTTGAGTCCATAATCCAATTCAAGGCGAGTGAGTATCAAGTTAAAGAGAAGTTAGAGTCAAGGCAAGCAAAGTTAAGAGGTTAGTTCAAGCAATGTTTCAAAGTTGTTCAAGAGTCTTTATTGAACGTTTTCAATTCATTCTAAGGCTCAAGTTGCAAGTCAAGTAAAGAGTAAAGAGTCAAGAGTTTCAAGTTGAGTAAAGAGTTTAAGGTTGAGTTCATTTCTCAAAGTTATTAGGGAACTATGTATTCCCAAAGAAGTTTTAAAAAAATGTTTTTACATTTAAACAAGGTTGGAAACTGAGATTTCCAAAGAGCCTTCGGGCTAGTTTTTGAGTAATTATCTCAATCAGCAGGAAGACATATATTTTAAAAACATAAGAGCTAGTACATTTTTTGGATTAGTATCGAGCACCGAATTGGGGGAGCGTTCAAAGAACCCACAGCCCCCATAGAACCATGTTAGCCACTATGGGTATAAAAAGATCATACTTTTTAGATGAATCATTTTCCAGATAGACTAGTGGATCCATTAGGCAGTTCAGGTCCTATACCTTTGGTCGGGAATAGGATGCTCTGGTAGCGTGAGGTCGATCGTTGTATCATCACTATATCTCTATGTGATGGTTGTCGGTTAGAGAAACTCCCACAACAATTATTGTATTTTCATACACTGTAATTATTGTATTTTATATACATCAGTTCATTTGTATTTCTACATACATCTCAGGCTTATTGTATCTTTGTATACACACAGAGTTTATAGAATGTTTTAAACAGTCTTTCTTTATATCATATTTGTTTTTAAATTGTCTTATATTGAAAGAAGTTAGTCAGGTTGAGTTGAATTGAGCCAGGTAAGTTATTCAGTTTCTTCCAGATTTCTTTCTAGCCATGTTGCTTAGCTTTCCAGCTTCCATACTAGTACATTCCATGTACTAATGTCAGTTGGCCTGCATCTTATTATGATACAGACGCAGGTACCCAGGATCAGCATCCAGCACGTCGTTGATCCAATTGAGCACTCCAGAGTCAATAGTGAGCCTTCTTGCTTTCCGGAGGACTCGGTTATTTGGCGTTCTTAGTTTTGTTTTATTAGGATGTTGCGGGGTCTGTCACAATATCCATCTCAGTATTTTGAGGCTTCATAGACAGTCAGTCAGTTAGTTTTGAGTTTCTCATCTATGTATATATATTACTATTCTATTTTGAGACTCGAGTTGCCTTTTTGGCCAATTTTTATCAGTTGGTTGTTTATAATCTTTCATTGTATTGAGTTATACTGTTGAGTAAGTTTCCGCTGAGTTAAGAAAGCCTGGCCAAGGGTTCACTTGGGGCCAGCAATGGTCTCTGAGTACCGGTCCAGCCCAGTGTGTAGGCTCGGGGCGTGACAATTCGCCTGCTTTGTTTGTTATTGTGTTCAGTGGATTGAACTTCTTTGAATGACATGAACAAGTCCAGTTCTACTTAGGAATGATGGATCTAGACTTGGATCTCCTGAATGATAAACTTGCTGCCATTACTGATAAGAGCAGTGAGGATGAAAAATCTTTTCATAAATAATGGGAGCACTCTAACAAATTAAGTCTTATGTTTATGCGAATGCATGACTGTTGCTAACAACATTAAGAGTACTATTCAACAAAGAGAAAGTGCCATGGAATACGTGAAGTTTGTGGAAGAACGTTTTCGTTCTACTGATAAGTCTCTCGCTGGTACACTAATGGCTTAACTCAGGACCATGAAGTTTGATGAATCATGTAGTATGCAAAATCATATCATTGAGATGACTAACATTGTAACAAGACTTCGGACCTTGAGGATGAAAGTGGATGACACCTTCTTGGTTCAATTCATTCCGAACTCATTACCTCTTGAGTACGGACCATTTCAAATTAACTATAACACTATTAATGATAAGTGGGATGTTAGTGAATTGTCCAGTATGCTTATTCAAGAAGAGTCAAGACTTAAAAAACAAGGAGGTCATTCCATTAACCTCATCAGTCGAGGAGTTGGTAAATGACGTAAAGTGAAGGCCAAAAAGTTTAAGAAGAAGAAAGCACCTGCTAAAGTTTCACAGGATGCTCATAGGAACTCAGGCTGATGTTCATTGTTTGTATAGAAAGGAACGACACTATCAAAAAAGTGTCAGAAACGTAAAGCTTGATTTGAAAAGAAAGGTACATTTAGTGCTTTTGTATGTTTCAAATCAAATTTAGTAGAATTTCCTAATAATATTTGGTGACTTGATTCTGGTGCAGCTACTCATGTATCCACTATGTTGTAGATATTCACTATGATCCATACTACAAATCCAAATAAAGATTTTTTGTTCATGCGAAATCGCATAAAGGATCGAATTGAAGGCATATAGACTTATTGGTTGTGTCACGTCCCGAGCCTACACCGTGGGAGGGACTGTCACTTGAGAATCATTTTTGGCCCCAAGCGAACCCTTGGCCTGGCTTAACTCTTAGCGAATGACTTAAATGACAAGAAAACACTCTCAAAAGGTAAACTCATGCAATAAACTTAGAATGTCTTAAAAGAAATATTCCACTAGCCCAGATGGCAACTCAAGTCTCAAACATCAAAACTGAAATGGAAAGACTCAAGAACTAACATCAACTAACTGTCTATGAAGCCTCTAACAACTAAGATGGACGTCGAGACAAGACCACGACATCCTAATGAACTAAAATGATAAAGTAATAAATAGGGGGATCATATGGAAACTATGAGGCTCACCAACAACTCAGAAGCTCAACTGGATCAACGATGTGCTGGATATTGATCCTGGTTACATATATCTGCATGATAAAAAGATGCAGGCCAACTGACATCAGTACATTGAATGTACGAGCATGTAAGGAGAATTCTAAATCGAGACATAAGCTCATTTCAATATAAAGCAGTAATATAAGTGCAATATAAAGAAAAACTTTTAAAATATGTGGATAACAACTCTGTGTATTGAAAAATACAATAGTAATTCAATTTCTATGCAAGGATACAATTTAAACTCTGTTTGTATATGAAAATACAAATTAAACTCTGTGTATATAAGAATACAAAATATCTTTGTGGGAGTTTCTCTAACCGACAACCATCACTATGAGCTATGTGATGATACAACGTTTTGCCTCACGCTGCCAGGGACGTCCTATACCTTGCCAGGGTATAGAACCTAACTACTAAGTGGATCCACTAGTCTATGCTAAAGATCACTAAGGAATCATCTAAAAAGTATGACCCTTTTCTACCCATGATGACTACACGGTTTATGGAGACTATGAATTATCTGAACTCAAGCTCGTCCCCAAATAGGTGCTCAATACTTCTCCCAAAAATGTAAATAGCTCATATGTTAAAAACATAACTGTTTCTGTGGTTTGAGATAATTACTCAAAAACTAGCCCAAAGGCTCTCTTGGAAATCAGAGTTTCCTCTCTTGCTTAAATGTGAAAACATTTACTCTTTAGTCAAAAACTAGCTCAAAGGGTTTTTTGAAAATCAGTGTTTCCTTTCTTGTTTAAATGTGAAAACATTTATTCTTTGGGAATACATAGTCCCCATATACTCATTTGAATAAAATGAGCTTCATTTGTTACTCTTTGCTCAACTCAAAACTCAAGTCTTAAAACAAGTGTAAAACATTTGTAAAAATCTTCTTAAAATGACTCGAAGAACCCTCAAGATTTGACTCTCAACTCTACCTTGAATTTGATTTATGAATTCAAGGTTGTAATTTGTGATAGAAAATATCTCGTGATGTTTAGGAGTGTTTTTAGATAGTTAAACATGAGAAATAATCAAGAAATCACTGTCTGGAAGCAAGTCCATGACACAGAGATGCATTTTAATATTTGGTCACAAAATAAATTTTGAGGCAGAGGGGTCCGCGACCTCTCCGTGACACGGAGAAAAATTATGTGAAATGGTGGGGCAAGTCCGCGACGCGGACTGGGATACCAGATTTACCCGACTTTTTCCTTCTTCATTTTCTAACCCCAATTAACCTAAATTCGATTCTTTTCTCGATTTCCCTTTTTGATTCAGATACCCAGTACATGCACACAAGAATCTAATCAAACACAACCCTAAAATCAACACGATTTCCTCAAGAACTCAAATATCTCATCTAAACACAAGAACGAAAGCCAATTTCTTCCCAATAGATAAGAGAAAATCAAAAATACCCCTTATCTCATACTACACTCTCGATACAGAATCTAATGTTTTGAAAAAAAAAACAATACAACAATTTCTCATATCGAATTCGAACTGCATTTTCAAACTTCTAGAATGAATTTCGCTGAAATAAACATGATTGGCGCGTGGGTGAACGAACTCAACGCTACGAAAGTCTCACATACCTCTTTAGGGATCAACCCTTGGCGAAAAGACTTCGATTCCGCAAGAAATCTCCAAGAACACCTTGACTTTTCTCCTCTTTTCTCTTCTTTCAAAGCCCTAGCATAATTCTTAATTGCATAAACTAAACTAACTCAGTTTAGACCCCAAATAAATTCCTAAAAACTAAATAAATTAATTGGGTAATGAAAAGACCAAAATACCCCTCTAAATTCGGTTGGCTTACCTTATCCAGATAACTGACTTCAAATGGGAATATCTCCCTCATACGAGCTCAAAAATTTACAAACTCGGTGGCGTTGGAAAGATAATTCCAAGACCTTTCATTCGACATCTTATTTGTCACCTACTCATCCCGTACTGAAAATTATGGTCGTTTTAAGTTGACCCAAAACTCATACTTAACATACTTGCCAAATTTCATATTTTTATTCTTTCCAAAAATAGTTCTTTTTAATTCTCGGTCTTTCAAATAGCGGGGTGTTACAAGTTGATCTTGGAGACTAGACATCACCTTAATCTATTACAGACTCTTTATGTTCCTTCAGTTTCTAGGAATTTGATTTCTCTTTCAAGACTTGATGTTTCTAGATTTGATTTTAAGTTTGGACATAGATGTTTCAATTTATGTAAGAATATTGTTTTTTTTATGGTTCTGGTGTTCTTATTGATGGTTTATATAAATTGAAACTCAATAATAATATTTCTGAATTACCTGATGTAGGAATTAAATGTAGTTCACTAAATGAAAGTTCTGTTTATTTGTGGCATAGACATTTGGGTCATGTATCCAAAGAAAGATAAAAAAGATTAGTAAAGAATGAGATTTTTCCGAATCTGAATTTTGTTGATCTTGATATATGTTTGGATTGCATTAAAGGAAAGCAAACCTGTTGATTTTCTTAATAAAGAAATTAAGAAAATAACAGAGAAAGACTTTGAGAGAAAAAAATACTGCAGTATTATCAAAGGGAATTATTTTATTACTAATCTAGAGACTTACATTTATAGATATAATTCCTAACTAAAAATAGAAAAATATGTTACTAACTTATCAGTTTAATTCAAATAACAAATAAAAAGAACTAAATCATAAATTCAAGTCAAATAGGACTCTAATAACATAATTTGAAAATCCTAAAACTAGCTAACTGTTTTATTTTTGTAATATCCTGAGACATATTCTCAACACTCCTTCTTGGATTAGGAATTGTAGATTGTAGTCTCATCTGAAATTTGACCTTGTGAACAAATCTGTCAATTCATCTTTTGTCTTGCAAGGCTTGTGTGCATCTTCTGTTGGATTAAATGAGAAGCTCCTGCCTCTCATTTCAACTTGTAAAATCTCTTGCTTAGTAGAATCAAATATTTGACAATATTTGTCTCCAAATAATAATTTAAATCCTTTTTCTATTAACTGACCAACACTAAACGAACTTTTATCAATATCATACACATAAAGAACATCTTAATTTATTTTTATACTTGAATTTGTTTTAATTGAAACAGACCCTTTTTCTTTTGCAGGAATACAATCACCATTCCCAATTCTGACTTTCTTATTTTCCATAGGAATGAACTCTTTAAAAAGATTTCTTTCATATGTCATGTGGTTTGTACAACCACTATCAATCATCCAAAAATCAGATTTTTTGGTTGAAAAACAAGTTGCCACAAATAAGTGATCATCTTCTTCTTCTTCGGTAGTCATGACTTGGGCAACTGTTTCATCTTTTTGAAATTTGCTTTTGCAAATCACAACTTCATGACCAAGTTGTTTGCAGTTCTTGCACTGTGCATCTGGTCTTTTCCAACATTTATATAGAGGATGTCCATTTTTTCCACAATGCTGATAAGGTGGGTAATTTTTCAAAAATTTACCATTTCTTTGAGTTTTGTGGCTGGCTATATACTAATGTTCCTTCAACCATGCCATCTTGCCTCATAAGTCTCCTTTGGTCCTGAGCCAACAAAGAATTTAACAATTCTGCCAAGGTAATTTTGGACAGATCTTGTGTGTTTTCCAAGGTAGTTATACATACTTCATATCTTTCGGGCACTGTAACAAGAACTTTTTCAACAATTCTTATATCTTTGAATTCAGTGCCTAGTAATCTTACCTTGTTGACAATACCAAGCAATCTGTCAAAGTATTCCTTGACTATTTCTGACTCTTTCATTCTCTACAATTCGATACCTCATTAAATTTAATGCCTTCATTCCTCGTATTCTTTCATCTCCAGCATATTCTTTCTTCAGATAATTCCAAATATCTTTTGGTGATGTGAGAGTCATGATTTTCGTTAAAACAGTTGTCGAAACAGCAGCAAACAAAGTTTCTTTTGCCTTCGACTTAATGGTTTTCTTTTCTTTGTGACTCTTGATCTGGGCCACGGTGGGATTATTTGGCAGCGGATTAATTTCATAATCCTCTTCAACGGCTTCCCAAAGATCAAGAGCCTCCAAGTAGGTCTCCATTCTTACAGCCCATAGTTGATAATTCTCACCATCAAAAATAGGAGGAGCTATTCGTGAAAAACTATTTTCGGAATCCATTTTTGTACTCACAGGTCCCTCAAGAAGAAGGCTCTACATACCAATTGTTGGTTTTTTTTAATAAAGAAATTAAGAAAACAACAGAGAAAGACTTTGAGAGAAAAAAATACTGCAGTATTATCAAAGGGAATTATTTTATTAATAATTCAGAGACTTACATTTATAGATATAATTCCTAACTAAAAATAGAAAAATACGTTACTAACTTATCAGTTTAATTCAAATAACATATAAAAAGAACTAACTCCTAAATTCAAGTCAAATAGGACTCTAATAACATAATTTGAAAATCCTAAAAATAGCTAACTATTTTATTTCTACAATATCATGAGACATATTCTCAAAAAAACCAAACATACCAAGAAAGGCGTTACAAGGAGCACTCAACTTCTTGAAATTATACACACTGAATTTGCAGACCCTTTGATGTTCCATCTTTTGGTGGAGAATTGTTTTTTAATCACCTTTATTGATGATTTTGCACGTTATGAATTTACCTATTTGTTAAAAGAAAAATCTCAAGTTGCGGACACTCTCAAAGTGTACGTTATTGAGGTTGAAAGACAATTTGATTGATCTCATGGCCCAAGTTTACTTGTGACCTAAGTAATATCATAAATAATATTTAATGTAGAATAGATCTCATCCGTACATCGGTTACTTGATGGACATACCATATTAAGTCATAACCTCTATAAATTGGTCATCCCTCCTTCTATTAGGGTTACCACATATTCTCTACATTAATTCCATTGCTGACGACCGTGGTAACATAAGGCTAGGGCAAGGAGGTAGAAACAAATTTACGACTAATGCTTCCGCTTTCTCTGTGATGATGTCTTCCGCATCATGTATGTGCCCCTAACGATCTCTATGTAAGATTATCGTGTTCAAGATCTTGATGTGTATTAAAGTATTTAAAATTATTTACATATGGAATTAAAACTTGAATTTCATGAATAAAGATCACTGAATTCGAGAAGGACTACCTACGTATCTTATTGAAGTGAGAATTAGGTTTACGTAGTCGTCCAGAACATTTAAGAAAATTTTGACAGATTGGAATCTTGTTGAAAAATGCAACTATATTATACTCGATCACATGTCTTATAATTTTTCAACATTATTACAAAGTGCAATATATCTTTTAATTTTTTTTCAATTGATAGCATCAATCACGATGATAAAAATCATATATCAACAGAAGTAGGAATAGCAAGCAGGGCCAGTCCAATCCCAGTGACAAGCTCCATGAATGGCATGTTCCTATTTGATGCATTGACTGTTACATCCTACAGTATCAAAGCAAGCCCCAGTATATGCCGCACTCATCTTTTCACAACCAATTGATTCTGCTACTTGCATTTCTGCAACCAAACAAAATTAACAACTCAAAAATGTACTTCTTATGTTTTAGTTTAGTTTATGTAACACTCTTTCCTTGTTAATCCATAATGACATTTTCTTATTAAATGTCAATCTACCTACGTCCACAAAGGAGATGAGCAATGCACTATATAAATATGAGAGTACAAAATATATAGAGAAACAACCTCAACCAATTCACTCGGAATACATGGGAGGTTCACACAAGTGATAATATATCACTTGTGTCCCACAAGTTGTCCCCCTAACCAAAACTCTCAAAGCCCCTAGGACTACATTGTCAATGATGATTCAGTTAGAAGGAACAAGCCTCCATTTATAGAGTCCTAAACCTTTTCCTACAAGAAAATGACTTGCCACTCCTAAACATTTTCCTAAAAGGAAAACTTAACTCAAGACAATTAATACCCAACAAATATTTTTTTTATAGTTTGTGGGATATGCTCACCATTTGATGCAATGAGGAAGAAAAGGAAGAGAGCAAGAAAGGCAACATACTGAAATTGAGACTTAGCCATATATATCTTTGAACAATTATATGTGTAAGTAAGTGAGTATTCAAATTTTACAATTTATAGAGAAATATATAGAATTTCATTGCGGACATAAGTAATTGCCAGGTAATAATGGTGGAAATATACAGGGAAATACATTGAATTCTACAACATTGGAACTAGAGGAAGATATTAAAAAGTAGTATGTTTTTTACCTTAATGACAGTATAATATACTTCCCTTTTGGATTTTGTTGTTGTCTTCTTGGACAATGATCATGTCTTAATTAGCTTTTGTGATGCAATCGTGCTTGCATCAATAACATGTAATATTGCAACTAGTATTTGTTAATATAAATCCTTAACTCATGTGTTTGGCAATGTTGATAGTTCTTGATTTTACCTATGATGTACACAAAAGTGGAAAAAAAACCTAGTTGTAGTTGTTTTACATATAATTGTTGGGATTTAAAAATTGAAAGATAATAGTAAAATAAGGTGCAGTGTGAATTATATTGATAAATGGTGAGAAATAAAATTGTTTCATTCGTTACAGGTAAGTTAATAGTGAAAGAATTTGGGTAAGAAACTTTTGAGTAGTGACTTGAAAATTTTAGCTAGGCCAGTCTCTGAAGAAATCTGAGTGAGGTGAAGTCTAGGGCAATTCGGGAAGGGATTAGGTTAAATGTCTAAGTTTAGGTTGGTTTTCCTATTAGCTAAGACGATAAAGAATCCGTAAGCTTTTCGGAGGAAAATACGGGAAAGTAGAACTCCCGATATCGAATTTGGCATGAAAGGATTAGTTTAGAACGTGAAGATTTGAAAGTGTGTTATGAAATGAAGACTTTTGGAGAGAATTATGAGTTTCTATCTTGTGCAGCAAGTCGCTAAAGCAGGTGACACGCCTCTATTGCGAGGTAATTATTGTGATTTATAGTACATTTTACGTTATTTTTTAATAATATATGTTACTGTCTTTGTCCAAATTTATGTGGTACTGATAGAATTTCTAGAATCAATCAAACAAGTTATAAGTCTTCTTAAATATTTTAAGTTATCAATCCTTGTAACTTAATTTATTTATTTTTTTGGTTTCCACCCGGTGTCCGGAACCCACTTTGGAGCTCCGACTAAATTTGGATCCCGCTCTGCAGGGACCATTCGGGGGTGGCGCTCCCAACAGTATTTTCTTCATACCCAGGGCTCGAACCCGAGACCTCTGGTTAAGGGTGACACTCTCACCAGTGTACCACAACCCATATTGATTTAATTTTCAAGTGTATAACAAATTAAAAGGAAAAAATAAGACAACTAAAGTAAAACAAATAAATTATCTATTTTATCTGAAAATGACTAAAATAGCCCTTGGGGGGGGGGGGGGGGGGGG
>JAJOOR010035214.1:0-17237 GCA_036250505.1 Solanum acaule | reverse complement strand
TCATTGCATCAGTTAGCTCAGTATTCAGTATTTTCAGTATCTATATCATGTTCAGATTATTTCATTGCTTTATTGCTTTGTTCAGTTATATGTTATTTTAGCTTTACTCTATCCTGCATGCTCAGTACCTTTCAAGTACTGACGCATACATGCGCTACATCTTCTCATGATGTAGGTTCAGGTACTCAGCATCCAGATCACTCTTAGATCGGTTCCCGATCTCCAGTTCAGCAGAATCAGTGGTGAGTCCTTATTCTCCGAGTACAATAGTGATGAGTTTCTCTTCAGTATTTTTAGTCTTTAGTTTCAAATTTTCTAGACTTAGTTGGGGCATGTGCTAGCATTTCTAGTCAGTTTAGAGTCTTATTTCAGACATAGTTAGATTCAGCTTAGAATTGAGTTTATATCTTCTTTGTATTAAACTCATCAGTTTTCATTTGTCTCAGTTATAGTATATAGGTATTCCCCATCTTTTTCATTTTATTTATGATTTAGCTTCCGCATTAGATTATTTTCTTTAGTATGCTTATGATCATGCCAGTAGGGTTAATTAGCTTGGGATCACTTGTGGTCCTAGGTCCCGTGTCCGCGTCTCGGGGGTAGCTCGGGGCATTACAGAAACCAAGTCGGTGACAAGAATAGGCAGTCAGTGAATTGCTGATTGATTCCGCAATGACAAAATGGATCGCCCAAAGTTACAAGACTTGGGGATGCTGAGACCAATGCATAATGGCGATGGAAGAGAGCAAAGGGCGGATCTCTAAACTACTCGATGAACCCGACTTATCTCGCCTAATGGCTTTTCGGGCCAAATTTTGGGCAACTGTAGAAATTTTGAACTGTAAATTGAGCATCTTGCTATTATTGAGGAGAGTTTTCTTTTGAGGTTTAGAGTTCCATTGTAAACATTGAAGCTTATTGAGGCTCAATTTTAAGGATTAGAAAGTGGGTTTCTAAAATTTTTCAATTTGGACCATTATAAAAACTTGGGAGCATTTACCCAGATCATGGCGAATGTATTTGGTAATCGTTTCCCTATTTTTATGATGTGTGGCTAAACTCCAATTCTTGGGGTGTGATTATGTAATTATAGGTTGAATTAGCTTATGGGTATTGTAAATTACTTATTTAAATGCTATATTGAAGTGGGTTTAATCTATGAATTGTAGTTGGAAATGCAGTTCTAATTTTAAGTTCTTAGCTTGCTTGAGAGAGAGGTTTTTGAACCAAAGCTTTTGATTAATGGTTTGTAGGCATTTAGTTGATATGGGTTCAACTAGAGAGAGTGAATCCTAAACCTAATCCTACCCATCTTGCGAGAGAGAGATGATATATTAAGGTTGTGGGTTGTTCTTATTTGTTAAGCTTGTTGATGTTCAAGAAAAATCACTTGAAACGTAACAGTTGTTCGAGAGAAAACTATTTCAAAAAATCACTCGAAACGTAACAGTTGTTCGAGAGAAAACTATTTCAATCATAGTCCAGCCTACCACTAATACTTAGCTATTTATTAGTAGTTTCAATTACCCACATAGCGAAATTTGCCTATAATCAATCATATCCCGAAATTCCTTTCTTTATTGTTATTTCATTGTTGTTTGATTGCGTTGTAGCTGATAATTACAAACCAAAACCCCCTCATCTGACTTTCGTTGTCACCCTTTTAGACTTGTTTATATGTCCTTTTCGATAATTTCCATTCCTATAGCTATTTAGATCACATTTGTACCTTATAACTGAATTTAAACACGTACCGCTCCTTGTGGGTTCGACCCCAACTCATCGTTAGGTTTTATACTGCTTAACGATCGTTTGCACCTAGAATTGGATAAGGTGTGCTTGAAACGTTAATCAAAATAGAGCCGATGCCGAGGTGTGGTGGTGTTTGAATTTTTTTTAGCGAAGTTGAATTGAGATCTTTTTGGTTGTAGTTAAATCGACTTACTTTAGTTTTTGTTTTGTGTTGCTTGTGTTGAATAGAGTAATAGATGAGCATAAATGGGAGTAATGGTAGCCAAGTGGGCCACCAGGACGATATTGGAAACCTTAATAACGTGAATGACCCAATTCAATTGGGTGGTGTTGGTGCAATACGTCTACCTCCAATTGAAGGGAATGTCGTCTTTCATGTCACTAACACAATGATACAACTCCTCCAAATGAAAGGATTATATGGAGGATTGGCTCATGAAGACTCTCATGAGCATATTGGGAACTTCGTGGACTTTTGTGGTCCGTTCTCATTCAAGAACGTATCACAAGAATCAGTCCATCTCAGGTTGTTCCTATTCTCTTTATAAATGGGTTAGGCTAGTAAATAGTTGGTTGAGTTGCCAAGGGATTCCATCACCTCTTGGGATGAGCTTACTACAACATTCTATGTGCGATTCGTTCCCCCGTCAAAGATGATGACACTTACGGATAGTATCCAAGGTTTCAAATGCTTGGAAGGTGAACCTATTCATGCGACGTGGCTAAGGTTTAAGAAGTTGGTACTTTAATGTCCAACCCACAGGCTGCCAAATCATATATTACAGCAGTACTTCTATAGGAACCTTGACTCGGTGAAAAAAGGAGTTGGTAATCAACTTGTTCCCAGAGGTATAATGCAACAACCCTATGAAGTAGCGTCTCAACTCCTTGATGGCATGACCAAGATCAATAGGTCGTGGTACACTCGTGAAGACCAAGTCTCTCCTTTCAACTTTAGAATGAAAAAAGAGCAGAGCAAAAAAGATCAAGGGAGAGACCAAAACATGGCCAAAATGATGACCCAGCTGGACATCTTGGCAAAAAATATGATGGGCAGTGGTATGAAGAGTGTTAATGTTGTGGGTGTTGGTGTAGCAAACCCCGAAGAAACTCATTTTGAAGCGCTTTACAATGAGGAAGTGAACTTCATAGCTAATCAAGGAGGTGGATATCGAGCAAACTATCCAAGGCCGGGTGGAAACGTGGGTTGGAATCGAGATGAGGGATGGAGAGACCGTGACAGGGATTGGTGTGATTGTAACGCCATTTGGAAGGAAAGAGAGGATGACAAGGACAGGTACGTCCCACCCCATGAACTTCAAAAGCCCAAGGAGTCTGAAAATGTTCGTACAGAAGACATGCTCTCACGTATTCTCAACAAAGGTGAAGGGTCGAACAAAGTGTTGAAAGAGATGAAGGAGGATGTCTCTACACTTAATTAGACGGTCACATCCCATTTCGTGTCAATCAAGCAGTTAGAGACCCAAATGGGTCAAATTTCTTCTCATTTGAATCCAAGGACAAAAAGGGGCTTGCCAAGTGATACCTTGGAAAACCCAAAGAATAATATGTAAATTCGTATTTGCGTCGTGCCATGATTTTAACTAAGGCGATTCTTGGGAGGCAACCCATGTTTTTAATGCTTTAGTTTTAAATTTTTAATAATGGGTGTTGATTGTGCATGTTGAAAAGTGAAAAATGTTGGAAAATGGGTAGTTTGGAAAGCAAAAGTCCAGTCGGCGACATGCCAAACAGGTTCGTGTGCCCCTACTTAGATCACCACTAGAACCACCAAGCATGAAGGGGAACTCGGTAAAACTCGACGGCCTATATTCTCAACCGGCAACTCACCGAACAGGTCGGCGAGCCCGACTTTATCCGTCATTTGAATACCCAAATTGTTGGGAGTCCTGTAAAACTCAGCAAGGTAAAATACCACTCGGCACATCACCGAGTGGTTCGGCGAGAACAACTTACTCACTGAAAGGTTTTAAAGGCCAAACAGTTTAAAATTTCAAAATCATTCATCTTTTCCTATTTTTAACTCTCGTAACCTCTCACCCAACTTTAGATCTTGCCTATTTTCTTGTTTTTACCTGCTCATTTTGTGAAATCGTTGCTCGAAATTGTGGGACTTTTCAGCCTAGCTGTAGAACTCTTAAATTCGGCATTGAGGTTGGTTTTCCAAACCCCGTACTTTAATTGTGTGGTTGAAATTGAATGCAATAGGTAAATTGATGTTGATGTTTGTTAGGTAGTTGATTATAATCGTGTTTAATTGTTAGATTGCATGTAATGAATTAAAATATGTGCTTAATTGCCTTAAATTGATCAATTCTCGTGTTCTTGCCTGTAAAATCGAGTCTTAATCGTTGGGTTGCGGTGTAATTGTATTGGGTGTAGTGGGGTGAAGTCTAAGTAACTCCGAATTATGCTAAATGACATAATTTGCCCAATGATGGAGCGTTTGACGTCATTTGTCAGGGCAACAGTCGTCAAATGGCCAATTTTGGCCAGATCGGGGGAAGTTTGAGTACCCCGAGGGGATGGGTAGTATGGGTCTAACCTTAATTGAATGGTGTTTGTGTTTAATTTTGAATTCGGGGGCAGCGGGCTTGAGTTTGAAGTTTGGGGTTGACGATTGGCATATTGGGCCATTTGGCGTACTAAGTCTAGCTCACCGAGTGGTTCGGTGGTTCGCCAAAGTCCCCCACAGATCACCCTTGATTTCCAAATTTAGTTGAGTTTGTTCTATAACTTTCAGGGAGATGCTTGAGCTCGCCGAGTTCACTCGGTGACTCACCGAAATGCCTTATCGATCGCCTTTTTGTGCCCCTAAACCCCTAAAATACACGGTAACTATTGGTGAGCCACTTCTAGCTGATTGATTGGTGTCGGTGATTTACCGAACGGCCCTGAACATCGCCGACCTGTCTTCATTTTTGAAATTTTTTGCGGTGGTACTTTCGGCGAGCCTAATCTGGCTCACCAAAGTGACTCGGCGAACGGTTAAGCGAATCTTTCTGCAATTCATTTTCTATAACTTTTCTGAAAAATTTTCTGAGTGTTTCTTTGTTGTTTTGCAGGTATGACTAGAACCAATTTGAATGATAGTGGCATGCAACCCCAAAAGCGGGCACGTGGAGTCGTAATAAATGCGGAAGCAGCTACTTCCAATGCCAAGGGCAATACGTTACCTCCGAAGGGAGGCAAGGGAAAGGGCAAGGCACCCATAGCAGAGACACCGAGGTACAACTCCGACAATGAGGGAGAGTCGTATGATTCTCAAGATTCATTCTCTGAGCCTAAGGACGACCAGTTATTACAGGCCCGACAAGTAGAGTTACCCTCCAAAGCTCGCCATGATCCTTCTAAGATTCCGGAGCTGACCCCTCCAACTTCAGCTTCAGTGCCACCTCCGGCACAGACGGTGGTTCCAGCACAACCAGTTCAGGGTCCTCCTCCTCGGTCACTCAACCAGTTAAAGGCCGAGGGATTGAGGACCATCTTGGAAGAGAAGAGATTGTCCACAGACTGAATAGTGGATAGGCATCCAGAAGTGTAGGACACCCTCAGGTTCCAAAGATTCAAGGTTTTCACTAGGCCCCGTAGCCCATACATTCCCACTTGGGTCTAGGAATTCTACTCAGCGTATAGTGATCTGGTACCTCAGGGGAAGAAGAAGGCTAGTTCCTTCAGGCTAATGGAGTTTGTGATGGTCCGAGGGAGGAGAGTTAGATGCAGCAGCGATGATATCAACATTGTATTTGAGAGGGCTACATATTTCGTGCACGAGTACCATAGTATGATTACTACAAAGACTTTGGATGACCTAAAGGGTTGGCTAGCCCTCCAGGTTTCTGACACCACCCCGAGGTGGATTGAGGCCGGAGTGCCAAAAGAGAAGAAGAACTTAAATGTAGCTGCTAGATACTGGTTTGGGTTCATCAGCAACACGATCATATCATCGCAGAATGAGTCCATTCTATCCCACCCAAAGGCAGCTTGCCTTGGATATATCATAGCCAGGAAACGGCTAAATTTGGGGTTGATCATTGAGTAGGAGATGTCCATAAGGGCCAAGCAGCGCCAGACACCTCTTCCATTCCCGTTACTGATCACAGAATTATGTCACCGGGCCGATGTTCCTCGAGATGCGAAAAGGGATGTGGAAATGACACCCACCTCCTCTACTGACATCCGACGTATATAGGCCTAGTACACACGGGACGAGGATGATAGGAGGAGAGCAGCTTCGGTGGACACATCTCCGAAAGTTGATCGATACACTACCTACAGAGGCAGTCTTGCCTACTCCGGCTTCTAGAATTTCAACTACTTCTAGCTCCACTCCTTCTAAGGCCTCGAGTTCTTCTACTGCTCCCCCGCCCCCTAGATCTTGTTGCAAGTACTACCCCTTCCAGGCCTCCGATCACCCATGCCATGCTTCGCAAGATGGGGCACCTAGCCCATTCTGCTGATATGTGTGCTTCCTGGTTAGAGGATAAGGTTCCCAGGATGATTGAGAGAGCTATTATTGCTGCATTGACACCTCTCAGTGCTTCTATTGATGCCCTCACAGTGAGAGTAGAGATTTGTGAGAGAGGGCAGGGTGCTACTGATGCAGTGATGACTTTGAAAGCCGATGTTTTTGAGCTGAGGAAGGGTGTGGACTATCTGAAGTCCACATACTTTACTTTACTATTTGGGAGTATAGATTTTCCAACCTATACTGAGGTGCCTCCAGCTACCACCGGAGATGATGTTAGGGCTGATGTTGTTGTTGTTAATCTGAGGCCAAGACAGATGAGTAGCAACTTGAGTGCGAGATGAGGCTGTTTATGAAGACCCAGTCGACTTAGAGGGTGCCATGTTCGAGACAACTAGACAGGCCTCCTTGAGGGATACTTCCATGGTAGTCTCTAGTGGAGCCAAGATTGATGTGACCCCGGGCACTGATGCCCAGACAAATGGAGTCGCCGAGATGCAGACTTCACCCCAGGCTTAGCCTTGCAGGATGACTTTTCCCCTCCTTCTCTGTTATCTTTTTATACTTTGTTTCTGTTTTAGTTGTATTTGAGGAATACTGCTTATTTTTGTTAGGTGGGGTGAGGTATTTCCATACGTACCTCTTGTGACTATTTTGTGCATACTAGTTCTATTTTGAGGATGGTTTTTGTGAATATTGAGTTTATTGATATATAACTTGGGTGTTGAATTGTGTTGTGGATGTTTTAGCTTGTGGCCCATTGTTTTGAATGAAATTGGTTTTGAACCTAATTTAAGAATTTTTCCCACCTCTTTTGTGTGTGATTATGGTTGTTCTTGTGCAAATTTGAGTGTCGGTTGTGATCAATACCGATGACTCAAATAGTGCTCCTAATGGAACAAAATGAAAGTGCGGCTACAATGAGGTGATTAACGTTTCAAAGACACTTCATTCAATTCTAAGTATCAACGATCGCTAGTCAATATATAACTCAACTAAATGAGTTAGGGTCGAATCCCACAGAGAGTGGTACGTGTTTAACATTCAATAGGAAAGTACGAATATGATCAAGTCAGTCATAGGAATAGACATTTACGAATAAAAACATAATTCAAATCAGGGGGTGACACGAATGTAAAATATCAGGGGGTTTTGGTTTTAATGATAAACTACAACAGCAGCAAACAATATGAAAATGGCAATAATGAGACGGGTTCTTGGGATGTGATTCGATTATAGGCTAATGTAGACAAATGGGTAATTGCAACTGTTAGGAAATAGCTGTAAATTAGTGAATAAGCTAGACTATAGAGGAGGTAAACTTTCTCTCAAACAATTTACCCCGAATCAAGTCGATTTCTCTCGAACATCGATAAGCATGCACAATAATAACAGCCTACGCTTTAGTCCATTCACTCTCTCGAGCTGAATGTGTGGAAAAGGGCTTAGGATTCACTCTCTCGAGCTGAACCCATAACAACCCAATACCCACAGACCATCAATCAATAATCTTGGTTTTAAAACCTATCTCTCGATCCAGCCAAAAACACAAAGGTAGAACTGCATTTGCAACTACAATTTTTTAAATTAAACCACAATTACTGATGGAAATCACTTCTAAACAACATTTAAACTAACAATTAGCAATACCCATAAACTAAATCAGCCAATAATCACATAATTACACCCCAAGAATTGGGGTTTAGCTAGACATCATAAAAAGATAAAAATCGTTACCAAATTGAGTTTCCATCAACTGGGTAAGATTGATTTCGTCTTTACGAAGGTCCAAATTGAAGAATCTCAAAGACCCACTTCCAATTTCTTAAAAGTGAAAAACTTCAATTTTTCAAAGCTAAGGAAAAACTTGTCTCAATTCTCAGAATTTTTACAATACTCAACTGAAAATTCAATGTAATGAAAATATGATACTAAACTAAATGCTCAAAAAAGTATTTATAGTCACCAAAAATATGCGGTGAAGGGACATTCGGCATAGTAAGTCGGGCTTGCCGATCAACTCGGTGATTTGCCGTTTGGTCAATTCTATTGCCTTTTTGCCTTGGCCTTCAGCATCCTCCAGGTCTGTAACTTTGGACGATCTAACACTGCATCGCCGAACCACTCAGCGATCCGTTGACTGCTCCTTTCTCTCGCAAACTTGATTTTCTCCTTCAGGGCTTGGCACACTGGAACTTTAGGCAGTCAAGAGGCCGTTCGGCGACTCGCCAAAGGGACTTGGTGATCACTAGGCTTTCATTTCTTCGTTCTTTCAGCTCGCTTTGTTCCTCTTTGCAAATTAGTGTCTTTGCTTTGTTCCTCAATCCAAATACCTGAAAATCAAAGGCTTTACATCAGTTATTGGCACAAAATTGGCATTTGAGGACACTAAATCATTATGAATAAAGCCCTAAATGAGACCAAATCTCAGACTCATCAACACCACCAACTTAAATGTTTGTTTGTTGTCAAGTAAAACTCAAGTTCAGCAGTTCAAAAAGGATGTCTCAATCAGTGTTACACACGACTCAATCATGAATGCATACAAAAAGACTCAACTTACTTATGCAAGGATCAATTGTGCACTCAAAGGTTCAAGTTGTGATTCACCATTACCAAATATTCTCAAGTTCACAATACTTGCTTCAAACGCAAGTTCAGGCTCAACAAAGGTACTCAAATTCCCTCTCACAAAGATGATTCCATATTCACACACAATGGTTCAACAATTTATAGATCCAGAATCACAAACAACTCTCACACTCACAAATATGAACACATGCATGACTTCACCCATAGGTTTGCCCTTATTTTCCAATCAACACTTGTTTCAGCTCACTCAAGATCAAAAAGGACTTTTTAAGGTTTGTAACGGGGCTGAGTGTAAAGGTATGGTTGTTTGGGCTCAGTGGCTGATATCCACATGAAATGTGGTATGAACATCATTTCCCTTCGTTTTTTTCATCATTCTCATTCATGCTCAAAATTTACTCCATTATTCAATTCTCATGGACTACCGGACACCCCATTTTCTTTCGCACTTTCACAACTTTATTTTTCAAAACTTTTTCGTTCTTTTTCTTTTTCATTCTTCTTTTCTTTTTCTCTTCTTTTATTTTTGTATGGAGGGGTTCCATATTTCTCAAAATCATGGATCGAAAGGGGGATTTCTTTGCACTTCTTGATTTACCTTCTCTTTTCACCACACGCCCAACTTAGGCTTTTGACCTAAGTTGGTTGTTCAAACAAGCCACACTTCATGAGGATTATGGGTGAAGAGATAAAGAGGTCTCATTTTCGTCAAGTTTCTTCCAAGAAAATGGGGATGACTCAAAGGGTGTTCAAGCAAAGTTCACACACTCCCAAGGTAGGCCACAAAAGAGGTATAATGTCAAATTGTTTCACTCTTTAAAATTGTTGCCTAAGATCATTTCAAGAGCTTGCATCTTATTCAACCGGACCAACGGGGCAAATTCTAGGTGTCATCACACAAGGTTCACGGTAAGCTCATCACACAAGGCATTGGTACCAATATCCAACAAGACTCCACACTTTCTCTAGTGTGCAATGTTCATCACAAGAGACTCAATTCGATAACCGGCTAGTCACAACGAGATGCAAAAAGTTCACATATTGCCTATACAACTTCGTTTGGCCTCATCATAGTCGTACATTCATTTTTGTTCGATTGAGAGCACTATTCAAGTCATCGGTATTGATCATGATCGATACTCAAAATTTGTACAAGAACAACCACAATTAAATACACAAGAGGTGGCAAAAGTTTTTCAAAAGGGTCCAAAAACCATTTGCAATTAACACAAGGAACCATAAGTTCAAATATCCACAAAACAATGCTTAAACACAATTTACAGCACAAAATCCAATATATAAACAAAAGTAATAATCACAAGAGGTAGGTATGAAAATACCTCACCCCACCACAAACAAAAATAAATTTGTCCTCAAATGCAATAAAATATCTAAAAAGTCAATAAAAAGGATAGAGAGGGAGGTAAAGAAAAGTCCTATCTACACAGTCTCTCCATCAGTCGGGGCATCAGTGCCTGATGTAGCACTCTGATCATGGGTATCAGGGACCGGAGTCACAATAGTAACAATAGGTCCAGTAGGTTCACCCATGGGTGTGTCTCCCAATGAGATCTGTACAGCTGCATCCACTATGGCTTCCTCAACCTCCGTAAGGCCATCATAAGAAGCCTCCTCAGCAACAACAAGCAGCTCCTCATTAGTTTCAGTATTAGACTCGGCGAAAACTACCTCCTCAGTTCGAACCTCATCTCCGGTGGTAGCCGGAGGCATATCTGGATCAACAGGCATATCTGGGATCTACACTTTCCTGAAAATCATCGACATGTCGATGGACTTCAGCTGGTCCACATCTCTCCTCAACGCAACAATAGTGACCTTTAGAGCCGTCACCTCCTCAGTAGCCCCTTGGCCACGCTCGCACACCGCTATCATTGCTGCAAGGGCATCAATATCCTCACTCAAGGGTGTCACATCAGCAGCAAGAGCTCTCTCAATCAGCCCAGGAATAGTGGCCTCAAGCCTAAAGGCACGCCTATCAGCAGAATGGGCTAGCTGCCCAATCCATAGTAATGCAGCCTGGATGAGTGGAGGTGACGCAGCTGCAGCAGCAGCAGCAGTACCAGGTCTAGGAGGAAAAGAAGCAGTGGAGGAACTGGGAGTAACATAAAGGGCAGCACTAGATGTACCAGAAGGCCCAGGGGCAAGAGTACGCAATACTGCCTCTGGTGGTAGTGCCTGAATATCAACAACTGGGGATGTATCCATCGGGGTTGCCTTCTTCTTCTCGGCCTCATCTTTCAAGTACTCCGCCTCAATTCTTCGGATGTTGGTAGAAGATGTGGGAATCACTTCCACATCCTTCTTCTCATCTCTAGGTACCCGAGCTTGTAAGCATAGCTCGATAATCAACAACGGGAAAGGTAGAGATGTTTGGTGCTACTTGGCCCTCATAAGCATCTCATGTGCATTGATCATCCCCAGGTTCAGCCTTGTCCCAGCAATGATGTAACCAAGACAGGCTGCTTTGGCATGGTGAAAAATTGACTCATTCTGGGATGGCATGATGGTACTGCTGATGAAGCCAAACCAGAACCTTGCTACTATATTTAGGTCCTTCTTCTCAATGGGTGCTCCAACCTCAAGCCACTTGGGAGTATCGTCTGATATCAGAGGAGCCAACCATTTCTTCATGTTTTCTAATGTATTTGTCCTGATCTTATACTGGCAGTCATCCTCAGTTCGTGTTGAAACCCCCAAGACTGCATTGATAGAATCACTATCACACTTCACCTTTTTACCCCTAACAACTGCATAGTCAACCGACTTGAATTTGGCTGCTAGCTTCTTCACTTGTGGCACCAGGGCTTCGTAAGCAGTGTAGAACTCCCAGACCCAATTTGGAACATAAGAGCCTCAGGGTTGGGAGAACTACTGGAACTTATGGGACCTCAAGCAGCTCATGATCTCTGGATACCTGTTTATGATGCCATCAGTAGACAACCTCTTCTCCTCTATAATGGTTTTCAGCCCCTCAGTCTTCAGTCTGTTCATAGACCGTGGAGGAGTACCCTGTACCAGTGGTGCTAGGACCACAGCCTATGCTGGAGCAGAAGGAGACGTGGTGGCCTGGGGAGTCTTGATCCTAGATGGTTCATTCATCCTCTTGGATCACAGCTCCGCCCTCTGGGCTGCTAGTAGATCATCATCCTCAGGCTCAGAATTGGTAGCCCGAGGATCTTGGTGCTCACCCTCACTCTCAGAAGTGGTGAGGTGAGTGGCATAGATCCCGTCACTATCAAAGTTGACCTCCGGTGACGCAAGTGTAGGTGCCTTGCCCTTTCCTTTTCCCTTCCCACCTATGGTGGGAAGTTTGGTAGCCTTAGCCTTGGATGCAGCTGCATCCTTGTTGATTTTGATTCCCTTTGCCCTCTTTCGGGGAGTCATGTCTCTACCAGCCACTTTTGGTCTAGCCATATTTGCAAACACATTATAGAAAGTAAGGAATAGTTGAAACAAAGTTGCAGAAAAATAGTTGTAGACAAAATCACGGAACCCATCGGCGAGACACCGAATCACTTTGGCGAGCCAGATCGTGCTCACCGAAAGGGTTGACTCAAAATTTCTCAGAAAAATTAGCATGTCGGCGATGGAAGGGGTCTTTTGGTGAATCGCCGACATCATTCGGCCAGCACAGAGCAACCCGCCGAAAGTTACTGTGCATTTTAAGGGTTAGGGGCGCAGAAAGGGAGATCAAAGAAGACTTTCAACGAGTCGCCGAGTGCACTCGATGAACTTAGACTTCTTGCCGAAAGTTACAGAACCAAAACTTAAGATTAACATGAAATTAAAGGCGATCTAGGGGGATTCAGCGAACCTTCGAGTGGTTCGGTGAGCTCGCCAGCTCGCCAAACTTCCCAATGTGCCTACTTTCAACCCCGATTTCCAAAATCAACCCCTCAGCCCCCGAAAACAAAATCAAAATATGCACTCATTCAATTAAACATAAACCCATAAGACCCATGCCACCGTGATACTCAGACTTCTCCCAGTTTGGCCAAAATCGGCCATTTGACGACTTACGCCCTTAGGAATGACGTCAAATGCTACATCATTGGGAAAAATACGTTATTTAACACAATTGTGGGTTACTTAGACTTCACCCGACTAGACCCAATAACAAATTAGCAGAACCCAACGATTTCGACCAATTTTTAAAGCACGAAACTTCAGGAAATCAAGAATTAATCATTTTAAGCAAGATATTCAAATTAAATTCGGCAAATAAGCACACAATTATGAATCAACACACTTCACTAAGATAAGAACAATTGTAAATGATTAAAAAATCATTAAATACAAGTTTAGGGTTCAAAAAAACAACCTTTAATGCCGAATAAATCAGTTGAAATGCTAGGTGGCAAAGATATCCGACTCCAAACACAAGATTGATGACTAGGAAGTGGTAAAAACACAAAAATATAGGAAAATAAAGTACGGGTGTGAGTTTGGAAAGTTGAAGAGTCAGGGAATGTGAAAGAGTTTGAAAGTTTAAACCTTTGGCCTTTAAAACCATCGAGTTCTCGCCCATTTGGCGACATTAGTCTTGCTCACCAACCCACACGGCGACACGCCAAGTGGGCACTTACCTCGCTGAGGTTTACAGGACCTCCAGTTAATTTAGGGGTCCAAATGGCAGACAAAGTCATGTTCGCCGACTTGGTCGGCGATTCGCCAAGTAGTCCATGGGCTCACCGAGTTTTACAGACTCCAATTTCAAAATTCCTTGAGTCCAAATACGGTCCAGTTCGGGCTCGCCGACCTCTTCGGCGATCGCCGACTGGACATTTTGCTCGCCAACCGGCACTTTTCAAACACATTCCACACTTTAACCTGCAAAATCAACACACGATTATTTCAAAAACAAAAAGAATGCAAATAAAACTTAGGTTGCCTCCCAAGAAGCACCTTAGTTAACGTCGTGGCACAACACAAGTCCTCACTCAAACTTCATCCTTGAAGTTGGCCATAGTGTCACTAGGCAACCCCCCGTGTTGCCTCGGGTTTAAATGGGAAGAAATATGACCCATCTAGGTCTCAAACTATTTGATAGAGACGGAATGAGAAGTAATTGTCTAGTTAAGGGTCGACATATCTTCCTTCATCTCTTTCAAAATTTTGTCAGACCTCTTAACCTTGTTGAGAATATGAGAAAACATATCCTCAGACCGGCCACCCTCAGAATCCTTGGGATTTTGGCGCTCGTGGGGAGGAACATATCTATTCTTCTCCCCATCTCTTTCTTTCCAAGTGGGGTTTACGATCCCTCCAATCTCTTTTACGATCTTTCCAGCCTTCATCCCTGTTCCAACCTTGGTTACCACCCTGCCTTGGGTAGTTTGAACGAAAACCACCTTGTTGGTTGGCTAGGAAATTCACATTTTCATTGTACAATGCTTCAAACTTGGCCTCATCGGGATTAACACATCCGACACCTACAACATTGACATTTTGAGCACCATCTCCCATGACATTTTTGGACAAAATGTCAAGTTGCGTCATGATCTTTGCAATGTTTTGGTCCCTCTCTTGGTCTTTCTTAAGCTGCTCCTTGGTCAATTTAAACGTAAGAGGAGAGACCTGATCTTCACGGGTGTACCAAGCTCGATTAATTGTGGTCATACCATCCATGAGTTGGGCTGCTATAATGTAAGGTTGTTGCATCAAACCTCCCGGAGAAAGTTGGTCAGCTACACCCTTGTTCACTGAATCAAGGCTTCAATAAAAATAGTGCAGCAAAATGTTGTCGAGCAAACCATGAGTTGGGCATTGCAGCACCAACTTCTTGAATCGTAGACAAGTTTCATGAATTGGCTCACCCTCCAAACGCTTGAAGCTTTGGATGCTATCCCGAAGAGTATTCATCTTCGAATGAGGGAAAAATTCAGCCAGCCACTTACATGTTTTTCCCATTAAAGAAAATGGGAACAACGTCAACCAGACCGACTCTTGGGATATGTTCTTGAAGGAGAACGACCCGCCAACATCAACAAAGTTTCTAATATGCTCATGGGGATCCTCATGAGCCAGCCCACCAAATGTGATGACCCTAAAATGAAATAGGATGAACTAGAGCTTCGCATGTGTTTTGGAAGTTGGTAATTTGTTAAAATGAAGAGTTTTGGCTTTTAAGGTTTAGTTTGAAGTGTTTTAAGGTCGAATGTCAAGGGACGACCATGACGTTCGGAGACTAGTCTCTTGAGCTAATGTGTTTTAGTGGTGTAATGTTGCCCTAGTCTTGTTTCAAAAGGGATTTAAGGAGTCAATGTCAAGACACGTGTTAGACTCTATGCTATGAGACCTACTCTAGGTTGGTTGAGGATGCTAGAAAAGGAGCCAAGCCAAAAAGGCAAGCCTTAGCCAAAAAGCCAAGGCTGTCCCAAGTTGGCTGCTCACTACCCCAAAGACCACGGGTACCACCACGACCAGTGGTGCCCTAGATGGTCCGTATTCTTGGGCGTGAAGATCACTTGGTCTCAAGGGAGGCAAGGCAACTTTGCCTAGGTGCTGCCTCATCTTCACGAGCTCCACCACGACTCGTGGTGTTTACCACGAATTGTGGGAGCCTCCGTGAAGATGCCTTAGGCCCTTGAGGGCTTCACATGGTGGAGAGGCCCACAGGTCAAGGGACCACGGGCACCATCACGAGCCATGGTGCCCTTCACGACCCGTCGAAGTGGGCGTGGTCCCTGACTGGGCTGCCTCATTTAGGGGCTTTTGGGTAATTCGTTTTAATTGTTTATTAATTGGGGTTGATTTTAAATGGTTTATATGATAAATGTATAAGGTTTTAAGTCTTTTAACAAGTCATTTACTCTCTTTAGACCCCAAATCAAAACCCTATTCCCTTTCTCTCCCAAAGTCTTCTCTCTGGAAACTCCTCTGGAGCTCAAGGTCAAGTCAAGCTAGGGTTGACGATTTCATGGTGTTTCTTCTTCAATTTCGTTTGGTTCTTGAAGATTAAGGTATGGGGACTCTTTAGCTTTGATTCCTTCTTCAATCAAAGAGTCAACTCAAAAGATTTCAAAAGTTGTTCAAAAACTCAAAAACAAACCTAATTTCAGTTCTTGCATGGGTTCTTGCGTTAATTGATTTTTAATGATGTTTTATGTTATTATTAATGATTATTGATGGTTTTAAGAAAGAAATCTTCATGTACCCATGTCTTCTCAAATTCTCAAAATTTGGCCTAAAGTGGGTCTATTGATTTTGAGTAATTGATGAAGGATTATTGAGTGGTTTGATGTGGGCTGTTCTTATATGATCTTAGCTATGTTGAATTGTTGGAAATTGTTATTGAATTGTATAAGGTAAGGTAGTAGCCTTGAATAGTCATAAATTGGGAGTTAGCCTTTATGTTGGTGATTGGATATTGTTTAGCTTGGCTTGTATAGTTGAATGTTGTTATTATCATTGTTATTGTATTGTCAATTGTTGGAATATGAGGATGATTAAGATAGCTATGGAAAAAGAGTAAGTTGACCTAACTTGATGAATATTGTATAATTGGTATGGAACTGAGTATTGTGGCTTATGGCCTTTGAAAGGTGGTAAGATGGCTTGATCTCTTAATATTGCTATAATTGCTTCTTAGTTTGGATCAAACTTTGGTGGAAGTGTTGCTTGTTGCTTTTGAATTATGAATGTGGCCATGGAGGGAATTATATGAGTATTGTTATATTGTTGTGTTTTTATATATATAAATGAAGCTATATGTAAAGTTTTATGTGAAGCTATGTGAAGATATGATGTGAATGAGTTTAGGTGATCTTGTGATGATCCTATGTAAAGTGGATAGCATTGTGATCTAAAGTATGATTTCTCATGATGTATATATGTGATGATGTTGGATTATGAAGTGTCCTCAGATGATAATGTTATGACTTGATTAGTAGACTAAAGTGTCTCTTCTTGTTACTTAAAGTCTTGAACGCATGATTGTGTGCAGTGGGCTAGAACTAAGAAATGGTGCCCTTTCTATAAATGCTAAAAGAAGAATTCTAGGCCAAGACTTGAATCGTCAGAACTAAGAAATGGTGCCTTTTCATAAGTCTAGCTTTCCTAAGTAAATGGATAACCTTGAAGGATGGGCCTTAGGGCGATGTTCCCTTCTTGAGTGAAATGATAGACTTAGAGATGGATGGAGCTGGAACGGCATGAGAATCCTTATCTAAGAAAGTAAAAAGAGTTATCCTTATGAACCTTGATTGGCTAAGACTAAGAAATGGGGCCTTTCTTGGGAAGAGGTACTATGAGTTGGTTGAACTTGAAAAGGAACCCTCTCTAAATACATATGTGATTGAATACTCTATGGGAAACAAGGCTAGCACCGAGTGGATGTGGTTAGGAAGGTGGCCTAGTTGAGTATGAGATTAGGCACAATGAA
>JAJOOR010035213.1:0-15422 GCA_036250505.1 Solanum acaule | reverse complement strand
CGAAAGCCTATAAAAATAGATGCAATATATATGTATACAAATATGATCTTCATAAAAACGAGGAGAAAATCAATTAAGCGATATCTAATGAATTCAAATTACAAAAATTGCTCCTAGATTCATCAAAAAGATCTTAAATTGGAAGAAATTTGGGAGAAAAATACAGAAATTTTGTGATATAGGAAGATTGATGAAAGGGAAAGTATTAATGAGGGTAAACATGGGGAATCACCATTTCACGAATCACCATTTCAATTTGTATATGTTAATTATACACGACCACAGACATCTTATACATGAAATATACATAATACATTCACAAGATATTTTTAATTTAATTAATTGGATGGACAGCTATTTAGGCTTTTTTTTTCTTTTTTGGTGACAAGATTTACTTAGATTAGATATTTTCAATTACGTAATTATTCTTTAGAGGAATATAACCAAAAGAATTTAACTTTATTCCCTTTTTTAGGAGAAAAGGGGAAAAAAGAGAAAAAGTTTTTTATTTTATTTTTTTCACATGAAAGTTGGGATAACGTCTCAATCCACCAAACCACAAAGCAAAAGAAGAAAAGACCAACCTAGATCATCAACATGCCATGTTTTTTTAATATTTACTTTTAAAATGCTTTATATTTACTTTTTAAAGTTTGTCAATCGAGTTGTCGAAAGGATAGACTCTTGTCATTCCTATAAGGTTCGATCGAATCAATATCTACGTCGCTTCTGACACAATTTAAGTCTAAGTCCATGGCACGTATTATCGTTTGGCCTATATGACCTTTGGGTATCACATGGACTTATGTCCAATGACCTTATAATTTTTTTTACTTTTTCCTGATCTTTCGATATGTGATCTTAGTCTAAGATATCATGTACACCTCATCAGAAACTTTGCTACTACATAAGCTTATCAATCCTTCTTCGTGATCGCCATCCTTGTTGGCGTCGCATAATTGCAACTAACACTTACCGCCACACTAGACTCATCAACTGCACAATTGCATGGTTCTAACCAATTATCAAATTTCACGCTTATTAACTATCGTGCAACTTAGAATATTTAAAATATAAATAAAATATTTTTGAATAATGTTAGACAGTTTTTCTCACAGTATTATTAGTCATCAATAAAACTAACTATTTATCGAATACTTAGTGACATTTTGAACTCATGTTTTACGAATTGTACTTTGTATAATGTTGTGTATCAAATGTATAATATTGTTTATCGTGTTTTTAAAAAAATTCAAAGTTTTATATAATAATGTATATTAGATTTTCAAACACTGTTCTAAGATTTGACTATATATGTAGATGCAATGTAATATTGTGAATTGAACTATGTGGTATAGTTTCTTCCACATTTTAATAATGCATTTCCACATTATATACAACTTTTTCTAATAAATAAAATAAAATAAAAATTGTCTACTCTTAATTGCAAAAAAGATTGGGGAATATTTATAATGAATATGTAGAATTATAGTACACATAGACCTATCTTTTCAACTTTCACAACTTAGTTTTTTTTTTCCTGTTTATTACAGTGCAATAATTCAAGTACATTTTTTCATGTAAAAAGAGAGGTTAAAATGACTTTAATTTCTTGACCATAGTTTTTAAATAGTCGAACCGGTGATTTAAATAGTCGAACCATTGATGATTATGATAAATTTATGAATATTCACAAATAAGCAAATCAATTAATTGAACGTTTAATATTCTTAGTCAGAAATCATCAGAACCATAATTTAGAATCCAGATAAAATAACTAAGGCCCCAAAATTATAACTATTAGTTCTTTAACTAAACCAAAGAGTTATATAAACATGTAAAAACTAATGAAGAGCATATAAAGATAAATTATTATTATTTTTAATAATTTCTCCTTTTAAAGTTGGAGAAACTTTGTTGTGAAATGAAAAATATCTTTAATGGAGTGAAATACTAAGCTCTAATTAAGTTGTAGTTCGAAAATGTTAGCCAATTGCTTTCTTGCCATATCAATTCAAATTTTTAAAAAATCATTCGACGTCTGATTAAATATAAATCTGTATTTAGAAATTTCATGTTGAAAATAAAAGATTCTCTAATAAAGACAATTTCATGCCGACTCAAATTTACTCTAATTTTATTGCTACATAAACCATGATTAACATGATATTTTTTTACATCATTAAATAAGATAAGTGATAAACTTTTACTATAATGTATATGAGGTTGTAAAAGTTTTTTTTCCCACTCACCATCACATTAAATAATCTTAATTAATGAGGTTTTAATAATACTAAGAATTATGTTCATTCAAAAGTGTGGTCATATTTTTAATAATCAATGAAACTTTTATCTTGCAGGGCTATTTTATTTCTTACTACATTCCTAGACTTTTAATTTAATGAGGAAAGTATTAGTTGGCATCAATTTTCCCTTTCATAGAATTTAATCACCTACAATCATTCTAATTTCTATCCGTGATAAAAATTAATTTCAATTCGAATTTTGTCAATGAAATTTTCTTTGAGTAGGGAGTATCCCCCCCCCCCCCCCTCTAAATATATCTGGCATAATATTGAGTTTGAAATAATTGAACCTCAAAATAAATATCTGACATTGAATCAAAAATAAAAAAAGAAATATACAAATAAACTGATGGCTAATAATGTTTACGTCCGCCTTGTTGGATCTCTTTGTAACCGGCACAAGTGTATGCCTAGGGTGTGTTTGGTAGGTAAGAAATATTTTTCTAAAAATGTTTGGTTTTTACTTATTTTATGATATTTAGAAAAACTAGTCTAAAAAATATTTATATGTAATCAAGGGAAAACACTATAAGGCTGGGGTAGGATGGGGAAGTGGGGTCACAGTGGAGCGGATAGGGTGGTTAAGGGGTGGCGGGGGAGGAGACAACAAACTTAAAGCTTATTTGAATTGACTTATTTAAGTGTTTTTAAGTCAAAATAATTTTAATACAGTTTTTTAGTGTTTGGTTAAAATAAAAAGTATTTTAAGCACTTGTTTTTAAGCCAAAATAATTATTAAAAAAAAAATCAAAAGTCATTAGTTAGAAATCTTACTTATAATTTTTTACTTATAAGTCATAAACCCATCCATGGAGCCTCTTAAAATGTCACTTATGAAACTTGTTCGTCTTACTTACATTAGGAAAGTCGTATTCCAGATTTTTAAGAAACTTATTTTCCTAAAGGAAGTCTAGAAAACATTTTAACTAGCCAAACACAAAAAAAATAAAAATTGACAGATATTTTCCTGCATACCAAACATACCCTTATGTATAACATGTGTATATATACCAAGTGTATAATAAGTGTATTTGATAGAACATTCTGCTCAAGAAACTACACTTTCACTTGCCAATTATGTCTGGTTTGACTTAGTGTGGATGTTAAGAAAGTTAAAAAAAAAAAGAATTTTATAATCTTAAATTAAAAATATATTGAGTGTATCAATTTTTTTATTAATTTTGTGGTCTTGAACTTGTCATGTGCACGATTAAAATTGAAGAGTTTCCCGAAAAGGATAGAGATATTTTTTTACAAAAGAATTAAAAAGGAGAGTAATATAAATAAATTGAAACAGGAGAAAGTAAGAATATAGTTCTTTAAAGAGAAAAGATTGGACAGAAACCAAGTAAAAGCTAATTAATTTCTTCCTTTATTTTGTGTAGCTATCAAGACATCATTTTCTTGACAAAGATATAATTTCACATTTTTTAACCTTTTTTATTTTATTTATTTTATTTTTATTTATAATATGGTGCAAGTTCACCCTATTCTGGTTGGTCAAAAGTCTAGTTATAAGTCACTTATCTCACATGGTAAAGGGCCATCTTTTGTACCCTAACAATACTAGCAATTTCTTCACCTTATTGGATTTACTTTTTTTTATAAAAAAAAACCCATAGTTTTTGATGTAACAATGTAACGACCTGTTCCCGTCATTATAGAAAAGCCAACGGGGGAAATTTTGAGGCTGGAAAACTTTTTCGTAGTAACTTAGAATTTCCCAACTTAGTCCAGATTTGGACAAAATCGGAGTCATTAAAGTCTAGGGAAATATGGTAGCAATTGGGCGATTTAATTATGATTTTAATTACATAAGTAAATAGCTAAGACGTTAAGGAACCTGTATGACTTTACGAAATTGAATTCGGGTGAGTAGAACACCCAAAACTGATCTTGGCGTGAACGGGTAGTTTCTGAGTATCGTTGGTTGAAGGTGTGTTGTGAAATGGGGGTATTGGAATTATTAATTTTGTTCATTGTTCCGTGCAAGCCGCTATAGCGGAATTTTCTGCCGCCAGGGCGGGGCCGCTGTCGCAGGGTGAGGTTGTTGTGGCGGGACAGACGCGACTTAGAGTCAAAAATAAACCCCAAAAACATTTTATTCTGCAAATTTTCGAACTTGAGAGCTAAGGAACGAACCTAGGAGTCTTATTAATAGTTTTCCACCATTCTTGAGGCTAAAGGTAAGGTTTTAACTCCCCGAATCCATTTTTCGATCCGTAGAACGTAATCTAATGGGTAATTATAGATGGGGGAGGGTTTTGATATGGAATTTATGGCGAAAACAACCCTAATTTGGATATTGGGATCATGGGGTTGATCTAGGGTTGATAAGATTGTTGGTAATTCGAGTAATTAGTTATCGTTTATTGATTCTCGTATTATAATTATTTTTTGTAGACCAAGAACAAGCAGAACGAATCCGAAAAGGGAAGAATCAAGTTTCTCAAGGGATTCAAGCTTTGTTCGAGGTTGGTGATGGTTGTGATTTTTTATGATTGTGTGATGTATGTTTGTTCTTGCTTCATTATGATACATGTATGTATGCGAATGTTGCATTATTGATCACATTAATTGTAAATGAGGATATATGAATGATGAATGCCATGAATCATGACTTGATTGTATGATTATGAGAATGTACTTTGAGATTGTGATTGTGGCTTGTTGAATGGATCGAGTGTTGTGTTCCGACACACTAACTTGGATCGGTTGTCACGTTCCGGTATAATTATGGGATCGGTTGCCACGTTCCAGCATAATCATTGGATCAGGTACCACGTTCCGATATGCTAACAATTTGGGTTTGGGTTCCATGAGAGGACCAATGATTTGATATATTTGTGTATCTTGAGAAATGTGAAACTGTACCTTGTTCGTAAATGTTGATAATCTTGTATATGCTCGATATATGTATGCGATTATATTGTTGTAATGGCTTATATATGTTGCACTTAGTGGGATAGCCGTGTAATCCTACCAGTACACTGTGATTGTGTACTGATATTGCACTCGCTCTTTTTTTGTTGAGTACATGGCATCTTCAAGTGGCTATTGACAAACCTCGCTTAGAAGATCAGTGATCGTTGTTCGAATTCAAGGGTGATCCAGTTCTTCCGGGCTGCCATGAGTTCTCTTTATGTCTATGTCCACATTTCAGACTAAGACTTTCTAGTTAGCTGTTAGTACATTAGTTTGGGGTCGTAACCCTTCTTATTAGACTTATGGATCTTATTAGATATTTTGGTACATTGACTTTCAGGTTCTAGGCTCTTTTTTTTCCGCATTCTTTAGTTGATAGATCATTTGAAAGTTTATGGGAACTTCAGTTTTTAGCTATTTAACTTGCTTCCGTAACTTAAATGTCTTAGTATTTTGGTTGAGTTCTTAGTTTGGGTTGTAGTAATGGTTCTCCCACCGGAGGGTTAGTGTGGGTGTCAATCACGATGATCTGGGTCGTGACAAAGTTGGTATCAGAGCCTTAGGTTCGTTGATCTCATTGTACCAAAATGAGTCTAGTAGAGTCTTGCTTAATGGTACGAAGACGTCCGTACTTTTCTTCGAGAGGCTATATGACTTTAGGAAAAACTCACTTCTTTCTACTCCTTCGTGCTATGACTTGAATCCAATTGGTATCTGGTGATACAAATTGGTATCTTTCCTCCTTCACTCTATGGTCCGAACTAGAGCAACAAAAGTGGTAACACCATCACTAGCAAGAGAGGATGTGTATAGATTACCGACAGTTGAATAGGGTCACCATTCGGAACAAGTATCCACTGCCTTGGATAAATGATCTTTTGACCAGTTGTAGGGTGACCCAGTTTACATTTTACTCTTGTACTAGGAATCGGTAATGGTCATCTATGAAACAAACTAATTTAGAAATCGAGCTTGTCTGTGAGTTGTAACTTGAAAGTTATAAATGTGTGTTCCTTGTTGCTTGAATTAACTGTGAATGTGGAAGTTGTATTTGCTTGTACGTGATGATATGATCATGTGCACAATAAGTGTGGGTCTGATTTTTGACATGTGCAATATGCTGGCTGAATTGATTGAAACTATGCAAGTTGTAACTGTTGAGTATCGTGAAACTTATTGTGAAAAGAAGGTCACGACTAAGTTCGATGCAAGGGTCTAGATAATTTACGAGGTGATTCGTAAGAAAGATCTGGACGTGTCTTACGCTTGAATAATAACCTTGTGAATGTCTGGGTGTATCCTGGGGATGTGTGGGTTATGGTGTTGAATTAATGAGAATGAGTTGGATTGTGTATCATTGGATTGACTCGGGGTAGACAATGATTATCCTAAATTGCTCAGTAAAGCTGAAACCCGTTGGGGGATTAAGAAAAGAGAAAAACGCCAGCACAACTTATTGTATGGGTACTATTTCCGTCTGAGCCACTAGGGCAGGATTGTTTCCGCCAGCGCGAGGCCGCCAAAGCGGGACAGGGCGAGACAGAACCTCAGCCATGTCTCCTATGTTTTTTCCAGGTCTCCTTATAGAACCCGAATCAAATTTGAAATAACCCCTGCAATCCAATCACTGTTCAGCAATCGAGGATAGACTATAAAACCTTGTAATAAATCAAATGCTGTAAAAAACAATAGAAAAACTGGCATCCATGTGATTACAAAAATAAAAAGGGTATGCGAAATTTCCAAGTGTGATTTTTAGTTGACTTCGGTTGCCTTTTTGGGGCATGTAGTTCAAGGGAAGGGGTAATAGTAGATCCCCAAAAGATTGAAGCAGTCAGGAATTGGGTCCGACTTAATTTTGTGACTGAAATTAAGTGTTTCGTGGGGCTCGCTAGCTATTATCGTCTCTTGTGAAGGGATTAAGGTCAGATTTGCATATTCAAGTTTATAGGTGATAGCATTCAAGAAGTTTTGGTAAAGGACAATTAGTTAATGAACACCAATACTTTGGAAAATGCATATAATATTGTTGTCATAACATGTATGGGTTGTTTAGCAAATGATGAAATTAAGTTATGTCATTTGAGGTTCGAAGTTATACTACGATTTCATGGATTGTTTG
Source organism: Solanum acaule (assembly GCA_036250505.1). Classification (NCBI taxonomy): domain Eukaryota; kingdom Viridiplantae; phylum Streptophyta; class Magnoliopsida; order Solanales; family Solanaceae; genus Solanum; species Solanum acaule. Next base: position 8,069 of record JAJOOR010035213.1, on the reverse strand, counting down.
TATATCAAGAAGAGGTCAGGATACGACTGCTCCAATAACAGCGAGGTTTACTTGGTTAAGTTACTAAGTGTGTTACAATTGTGAAAAACCTGAGCATATGATGAGGAAATTAGCGAGGCCGTGGAGGCCGGGGAAATGGTAGTGCGGGCAGATGAGTAGTGCATCCAGGCAATGAGGTTTCCTATCAAGATGACATGGCTTAGTTTTTATGCCTTTCCGGGCAAGACCGAGGTTGAGGGTCTGATGCAGTAATCACAAGTACTATTATTGTTTGTGACCGGATGGCTAATGTGTTGTTTGATCCAGATTCTACTTATTCTTATGTGTCCGTGCGATTTGCCTCAGAATTTGATATGATTTGTGATATACTTGATGCCCTCATCCATGTTTTGACCTAGTTGAAGAGTCAGTCATAGTCACCCATGTATATCGTGTTGTCCTGTTGTGTTATGGATTTTCAGACTTGGGCTGATTTAGTATTTTGGATATGACTGACTTTGATATAAATTTAGGCATGACTTGGTTATCCCCCTATTATGTTGTGCTTAATGGTAATACTAAGTCTGTAACTCTAGAGATCCCGGGTAGGGAAAGGTTAGAGTGAGAAGGGGGTACAAGCCTAAGTCAGCTAAGGTCATATCTGTCGTGTGGGGTAGGAAACTGGTGGGGCGGGATTGTTTGGCGTGATTGACTCATATTTGGGATATTGAGGTTGAATCCCCCTCTATTGAGTCTATTCATGTGGTGTCAGAATTGAGAGAGCTTAAAGCTCAAATCCAGGAGCTTCTTGATTAAGGTTTCATCCCTCCTAGTGCTTCCTCGTGGGGTGTTCCGTCTTGTTTGTTAAGAATAAAGATGATAGTATAAGGCATGTTGATTTTATCTTAAGCCATAAAGGGGTGGATTAATACCGGGATGACAAGCTTATGGATAAAGAAAGTTCCATTGAGTATACTTGGGTGAAGGCAATTGAAGTATTTTAGTAAGAAAGTGCGCATAAAAATTGGGTTAGAACTTTGAATTTGATGGGTATACCTGAGTTTGAGGTGTCGTGTTGATGGAAAGTTTGACTTTGTGGTGATAGTCAAGGCTTACTGAGCATAAGGGTAATAAGAGTTTGTGATGGAATGCAACTATATAATAAGATTGGTTGGCAACTATAGAAAAAGACTTGAGAAAAGAGTGTATAAACATTAGCTCGAGTGTGATGATAAATGCTTAGTTCTTGTTTTGAGTTTAGTAATGAGTATGATTGTAATTTTAGTGAAATGTATTGTTAAGATCGATGGAGATGTGGTCAATGATAAACGGAGATCCATGAATTCATAAAAATCTTCAAGGTACAAGCTAATGTTGATAGAGAAAGGGATTGTGTTATACGGTGGAAATTACAATTCAGATTTTTCATTGTAAGTCTACATTCGTGGTGATGTACTTTGTCAAGGTATGAATTGGCAAGGTGAAAAATGATCAATTGTATCTGGTATTGAGCATTTGAAAGGACTTACACCTGGGTTAAGTCATAAGTTTACTACTATTGATTGTTAAGTACCTAAGAAAGGTTTTATTTTTAAAGTGTTGGTTTATAATAAGGTAAATGGTCGGAGTGTTTATGATGGTTTTTAGTATTGTGAGTATGATTCACTAGCTATGCTCTAGTGTGTTTTCACTTTTGTGGGTGGATCCCTAGTGGTGGATCAGGGGTACCAAATCCTGCGATGTTCTCTTGGTGGTGTGGGAAGATTTGGTTATTTCGAATAACATAATTGGTGTTGTCTTGGAGTTGTTAAAGTATTTTAGTGATTCGACATGTACCACTTGCTTATGAGAATTCATAGAAGAGCTACCTTGTGTGATCATGGTTGTCCAACAATCTTAATATTCGTCTAGTCGTCGAGGTCATGTATTGATTGTGTGTGGATGAATGCGGGGATCATTGGGTCCGATTTTACTGTTCTTAAGGGTAATCTACAATCATAATTGCTAAATCTAGTATTCGATAGTGTGGTTAGAGGGTTTGTATGATTGGACATATCCCTCGAAATGTCTAAAGATCAATTTTTTATAACTTAAGCCTATGGAAATTTATGTTGTGAGATGGAGATGTTGATAAGGACTATGATTGTTTGGGTATTATGAGTGTGTGTTGGTTGGTTCAGGTTCACTTCTAATTATAGCGAGTATTGATTTAGAATTTTATCATGATTATGTAAGAAAAGATTCGTCCTGATGTTATTTCAAAGTCCTTGATAACATGTTGCAGACATGTGAACAATCAACTTTGGTGGTTATAGGGAATATCTTTGTTGTTAGTAAGTGCATATACAACAATAATTATCATTCGAGTATTGTGATGACTTCATTGAGGCATTGTATGGAATGATGTGTAGGTATTCAATTGGTTGGTTTGGAGACGAAGGCTATATCATAAAGTGAGACTTATTTGTGTTAGAAATACCTTATGTATGAAGAATAACTGGTTGAAATTCTTGATCGCGATGTCCAGAAGCTAAGGATATGCGAGACAAGTATCCCCTGTTGTTCAGCGATTCAGATACTACTCTACCATTACTTTAGCCAGTCTTTCCTAGTTGGTCACTCGGGGACGAGTGATGGGTAAATTGGTATCTATTGTAACGACCTATTCCCGTCGTTATAGAAAAGCCAATGGGGAAAAATTTTGGGCCGAAAAACTTTTTCGTAGTAACTTGAAATTTCCCAACCTAGTCCAGATTTAGATGAAATCGGAGTCATTAAAGTCTAGGGAAATCTGGTAGCAATTGGGCAATTTAAGTATGATTTTAATTACATGAGTAGATAGCTAAGACGTTAAGGAACCCGTACGACTTTACGGAATTGAATTCGGGTGAGTAGAACTCTCGAAACTGATTTTGGCGTGAGCGGGTAGTTCCTGAATATCGTTGGTTGAAGGTGTGTTGTAAAATGGGGGTATTAGAATTATTTATTTTGCTCATTGTTCCGTTCAAGCCACTATAGCGATATTTTCTAACGCCAGGGCGGGGCCGCTGTAGCGAGGTGAGGTCGCTATGGTGGGACAGACGCGACTTAAATTCGGAAATAAACTCCAAAAACGTTTTATTCTGCAAATTTTTGAACTTGAGAGCTAAGGAACGAACCCAGGAGTCTTCTTGACAGTTTTCCACCATTCTTAAGGCTAAAGATAAGGTTTTAACTCCCCGAATCTATTTTTCGATCTTTAGAACGTAATCTAATGAGTAATTATCTATGAGAAAGGGTTTTTGATCTGAAATTTATGGTGAAAACAATCCTAATTTGGATATTGGGATCATGGGGTTGATCTAGAGTTGATAGGATTATTGGTAATTCAGGTAATTAGTTATCGTTTATTGATTCTCGTGTTATAATTATTGTTTGTAGACCAAGAACAAGCGGAACGAATCCGGAAAGGGAAGAATCAAGTTTCTTAGGGGATTCAAGCTTTGTTCGAGGTAGGTGATGGTTGTGATTTTTTATGATTTTGTGATGTATGTTTGTTCTTGCTTCATTATGATACATGTATGTATGCTAATGTTGCATTATTGATCACATTAATTGTAAATGAGGATATATGAATGATGAATGTCATGATTCATGACTTGATTGTATGATTATGAGAATGTACTTTGAGATTGTGATTGTGGCTTGTTGAATGGATCAGGTGTTGCGTTCCGACAAACTAATTTGGATCGATTGCCACGTTCTGAAATAATTATGGGATCGGTTGCCACGTTTCGACATAATAATTGGTTTGGATACCACGTTTCGGTATGCTAACAGTTTGGGTTTGGGTTCCATGAGAGGACCAATGATTTGATATAATTGTGTATCTTGAGAAATATGAAATTGTACCTTGTTCGTAAATATTGATAATCTTATATATGTTCGATATATGAATGTGATTATATTGTTGTAATGGCTTATATATGTTGCACTTAGTGGATAGCCGTGTGATCCTACCAGTACACTGTTGTTGTGTACTGATACTGCACTTGCTCTTTCTTTGTTGAGTACAGAGCATCTTCAAGCGGCTATTGACAGACCTCGTTTAGAAGATCAGTGATCGTTGTTCGAATTCAAGGGTGGGCCAGTTCTTTCGGGCTGCCATGAGTTCTCTTTATGTCTATGTCTACATTTCAGACTAAGACTTTCTAGTTAGCTATTAGTACATTAGTTTGGGATCGTAACCCTTCTTGTTAGACTTATGGATCTTGTTAGATGTTTTGATACATTGACTTTCAGGTTCTAGGCGTATTTTTTCCGCATTGTTTAGTTGATAGATCATTTGAAAGTTTATGGGAACTTATGTTTTTAGCTATATAACTTGCTTCTGTAACTTAAATGCCTTAGTATTTTGGTTGAGTTCTTAATTTGGGTTGTAGTAATGGTTCTCCCACCGGAGGGTTAGTGTAGGTGCCAATCACAATGGTCTGGGTCGTGACAAACAAATACCTAAAATCTTGAATTATTTTTGTTGACACCTAATTTTGACCCTCCACGATAGGAATTAATTTGCGAGCTTCCTTAATTCCAAACGATTTGAAAGAACTAATTTTATAAAAAAATTCAAAATATGTTTCAAGATATTTTAAGAATTTTATTCACTTTTATAATATTTTAAATAATAAATATGTTTTATATTTTTACGTATGTAACTAATATATTTTATAAACACTTGAAACCATCTTGAATTTTTTTTTATCATTATTATTACTATTATTATTTTAACGTTACCTGCTTTATTAATCTAATTTAGTTTGAATTATAGCTATGTTATTGAATTAGTTATTTTTATTAAGTTAATTATTTTATTTTGTTAAGAAGAAGAAGCTCGTTAGTTAATTATATTAATTCGTCTTATTTAATGGTTTAATCGAATTCACTAATTTATTCAATTCGGCTATATTTCTGAGTCATCATTTATCAATTCTCATTCAAATGATCAACCCTAAATACCATTGGCTAATTTTTAAGTTAGATAGACTTTTTTTCTTTCTTTAAGACCAAATCAAGCCTTTTCTTCCAACAGCAACAATACAATAATTTCCCCTTCATCCCGTTCCATACAGTACACACTCATACATTCCAACAACATTCTAAAAGGTCCATCTCAATTTCTTTTTCCAACTCAAACCAGCCGCCCAACCCATTTCACCCCAACCCGGCCCAATTCGCTGGCAACAAAGAACCCAGCAGCTTCCTTATTCCTTTTTTCATGATTACAACACATGACCGAGAGCAGCAGCATAGATGGCGTCAAAATACAGCAACAACAGCACGCGTGAACGAACACCACCCGACCCCATACGCGCCTCGTCTTCTCCACGCGAAGGCGAGTTCACGGAAACAACAACAACGTTCACAAATAGACGGAAAGAGATTCACGGCGTCTACGAGTACAACAGTACTCTGTCCTCCCTTGTCGTCTTCTTCACGTCCCTCTCCGGGTAGCAGCACGCGCTTCTCACTACTTCTTCTTTCGAAATGGTTTGAATCTGCAGAAAAGAGGTGCTTCACCAAAATGGTGAAAGTTGGAGTTTGAATTTTTTTTTTGGAATGGGCCTCGCCCCTATCCGAAAATCTCCCGCCTATCCACCCGTTTGGCCCTAGTTCCATTGATAAATAGCTCTATGTCCTTCATTGTTAGAGAGAGGAAAAAAAAAGGAAAAATTTCGAAAAAAAAAAGGGTTGAAAGTTTAGAGTCAAAAGGTGTCTGTTCTTTTCAGTGAACAAAATCGTCTACTTAAGGGATTTGAGCGATTCTTTGGTGGAGAATTTTCGATCACTCTTTATTAATATATAGTTAGAAGTTGATAGAGATAAAGGAGTGGCAAATCACAAAGGTTATACAAAAATATACGTCAAATATATCCTTCTTATCATTTCTTTCTGGTTATTGAAATTTGCCGGAATCCTCGCAGTTTCTCCGAAGTTGTTGGTGGAAGAATCGTTGCTCCTCCAAACTTGTAGCTGTCCCGGTTCTGCTGCACATCTGAAGGTAATACTCATTTTGTTTCTAACATATTTTGCTCGTAATGTGTTGCTCGTTTGGCTCTCAACTGTGTAAGCCCCTTATATGTTAACATTTTATTCTGGCATGATTTTGATTCCCTGTTGGCTGTAAATCAACGATGAAGCCCGTTTGAGGGTCCATGGTGATTGTTTGGTTTCCGTTTTATGTTTTCCCCCTCCCAAGTTCATGTCCTCGACTGAAGAATTACGAAAGTTGTGGTTCAGTCTCGAAATTCGGAATCACCTCCTATAGGTGATCTCGATTTTCATAAGCATGTTATTTTGCCTTTGGTTGCTTAGACAATTGTAAGTCTTGTGGGTCGATTTGGCATAAGTTTCGAAGGCCTTGTTTTATTTGAATAGAGTCTAGTTTTGTATGAGCCAGATTCATCTCTGTTTTGTTCAGATCCCTCTTAAAAGTTGTTTGTTAATTGCAGTCGGTTCCGTGAAAAAATGTGAAACGTATTCAAAAAATGGATATTTATCTCCCTCTTCTGCTTGCCTCTGTTTAGTCTATTAATTGTTCAATGTTTCTGAAGTTTAGTAACTGATTTTCCAGCATGTTGTTGCTAGTTAAAATAGCAGTAGCTCTCTTATATTTATCTAAATCTGAAAATGACCGTACTGATTTCAGCTTGTCACCTATTTCAGCCTTTCGTATGATGTCCTAACCATGCCCTTCTCTTTGCATCCTATATTTATTCGTGTTTGCTTGTGCTTGTGTGCAACCCGTTAGCCTGAGAAATAGGCTTGCTTGGCTTTGATTACCGAAAATTATATTTCACTTCCCTTAAAAAAAATGATCTGGCAAATTAGGGCTAGTTTCCCTTCCCTTGCATTAAAAGATTGGGTCTGTTATAGCCTCCAACATTCCGTCTTTTGACATAATAAATTAGCATTGTTAGATTTCATTAAATAAAGTTGACTAGACTAAAGCGTGTGATGCTCTTTTGACATAATAAATTAGCAATGTTAAATATGTTGTCTCTTGCTTATTAAAATGAGAATAACTTGTTGGGAGTTTGCTACTAGTTTATTGTATTAATCGTAAATGAGCTCATTTGATTAAGTCATCATAAAGTATGGAGACTATGTCGAGTAGTTTTATTTGTTTCCTTGACGTTTAGGAGCCGACATATTGGGTTTATATCGGCATAGCATTTACATGTCTAATTCTTCCTGAAACATTTCCATGCTATATTTATTTATCCGGTCGGCTTGCATCATTTGTTGTTAAAATTGTCTTCAAGGAAGTGTTTCTTTGTTCCCTTACGATCTGAGTCTCTTCACATGGGCCATAATTCGGTTATGTATGCATTTAGTGAGTAGATATTTCGTTATTTCTCACATTCGTCCTATTTAACTCGGTCATTTTGGTCATAAGCGAAAAGGGGAGTTTCTTACCCGCTTGAAGTTGGCTCCATGGGATGGATATTCCTCTTGTTACGTTAGTCCAAATCTTGTTCCATGTTACGTCACTTTTGCTTTAGCTAACCGCATGAACTAGGATATGTAGATATTAAAGTTTAATTTGCTTGTTTGTTTAGCATCATATGCCAATCTTACTTGGATCTTCATGTCTCATACCAAGGTGCTAATTCAAATATGTAAAAAATGTATCTATTTTATTTGGAAAAGGGATCATTTAGTGGAAACAAGAATTTTATTTTTGCACAGGAGGTGATAATCAATGTCCTACTTGAGTTTGGAAGTGTTGAGTTTGGTTTCCTTTGTTTGCTGGCTTTATTGATTTCCAAAAAAGATATTAATCTTCCTTTTGACTTTTTGCAACATTATTATCCATTACTGTAGATAAGAAAAATGTTTGTCCCTAATCGGTCTTCCCTTTAAATTATTGTTTAAGTTTGGCATAGTTAATGTTTTTACTAACATGTGGCACTTATTTTCTATTATTTCCTTTTCTTCATTATTTTACGTTATCTTACCACTTCATCTCTCAAAATGCTAATTTTGTACTTTGTTCCTCGCTTTGCATGTGAAATCTGTCCAAGTCCTCACGGACTCTTCCTTTGCATTCC
>JAJOOR010035212.1:0-16304 GCA_036250505.1 Solanum acaule | reverse complement strand
CCCCCCCCCCCCCCCCCCCTCCAATCTCATATCAAGTGAATTTAAATGAACCCAAAACACTGACATGGCAAGGGAAATAAATAATAGTGTGTTTGGCAAAAATTAAAGAGGAAAAATATAAGCGGGTCCCCTTTTTTTCTTTTCAACCATCATTTTTCATGCTTCATCTTCCTCACACCCCACCACACAACCCTTAGCTACTAGCAACCCCACCCTTTCTTCTTCCCCACAGCCCACCACCCCTGCCACCTTCGGCCACCATTACACCACCCCATTCTCTTATTCAAAAAACCCCCCTCTCTTTGTCCTTCTTCAAAACTCCCCACCCCATTTCTCCTTCTTCGAATTCTACACCCCCACCCTCTTTCTCCTACTCCAAAAATCCTCGCCTTCAACCACCATCTTTCTCATCTGTTTATCCTTCGTCATTGAATCTCCAACATTTTTTTCTTTACTTTTGATCTTTCAGTCATATCAATTTTTGATTTTAAGAAGAGGGACTTCCTTTTTTAAATATCTAAATCTAAATTGATGTCACTAATTTTGAAAATTTAAAAGAGAAGATTGTTGGTGTTGAAAATTGTTGCTTCAAAATCACTATTTATGGCAGTGTTTGTATTAATGGTGATGAACTTGACTTTTTTTAATGTTACATTAATCCTCATTTTTTCATATTTGTTTTCTTTCTAAAATTGTTAATAAATAAAAAGAAATAAAAGAAGAACTAAAAAATGAAAATTTAAATAAGTTTCAAGGTGGCACTGACGTGGTAGTGATGTGGTGTTGATGTGTCGATGACATGGTGCGTGTGACATGCACTTGCCAATGTGAGATTGGTATTATAATCTTAAGGTGATATTAAATTCATTTCAAATGAGATTAGGGGGCAAATAATTATATGTAAAGTTAACGTGCTAAAGTAAGTTATCCTTCCAAGTTTAGGGTTTTTTTTAATGTGTTTTCTCATAAAATGAAATGAATTTATAAATAAAGTCCTTAATATGAAAAGATTGAATCATCACACCATAAACTTGTCACGACCCAAGGTACCCCCTAGGCGTAACATAGCATATAGGACCCCGAGAGGCCCCATACAATTCACTTAGCATTCATAACATAATAAATTAAACAAAGAGATAAAGAAGAACATTTCATGTTCTAATAGTTTTATAAAAGTAAAGCAGAAGTCTAAACACTTGTCTCATTAGCCATCCAATACATAAGAATGAAATTGGGCCTAGCCCATACATCATGTCCAAAACTCAAAGTAAGTAAGAAAACTGAAAACAATGATAATTTGTCCTCGAAGCATGAAGACTCACTAAAGCTCGAAAATCTCTCAAGTCAACCTCTAGCCACGAAACTGAGAACCCTGACTGTCGGACCCTACATTTGGGGAAATGTAGGCAAGAGTATGAGTTAGTACAAAGTATTTACCAAGTATGATAGACATGCATAAAACATATGAAAACATGTTTAATGAGAGATACCTTCATAAGATACAATGACCAATCCCAAACATGAGATAAGAGTTAGAGAACACGAGTCAAAAAACATGGTTAATGCACATAATTATTATCTTAAAACATGCATGAGATAATTCCTTGAAGTAACATTAGTTCATTATAACTTGTTTGTGGGAAGTAACCTTAACCGACATATAACACCATAAGAGCTATCATCTTGGAATCCAGTGTCTGCCCAGACAGAAAAGGGGTTGTCCTACTTGCCACGGTAAGGACCATGAATTTCTAGCTATTGTGGATCCACTAGCTAATGTCTATCTAGACAAATCTTATGTTGGCACATAGTTATGGGACATGGGTAGTCGTCTATTGTCCACTCTATTCTAAGCTTAACTTCCACGGAATAATTCTTATTCATATTCATCTTAGCTCTTAAAACATGGGTAATAACCTCTTGTCCTTACATCATGTGACATGGGTAATTGCCTCTTGTCATTCAATTAGAGAGCGTGGGTTCATAGAAATTCATCATAAATTCATGTAATTCTATCAATTCATGCTTGATTTCATATAATCTTCTTTCATAATCCAAAACCCACATTATATGATCATAACTTGGAAAACATGGGGATTATATGGGTTTATGGGAAATCATCATAAAATCATAAGATTAACTCAATTCATACATCATAAATAATAAATCATAAATCAATCAATTAGATCAATAGTTAGGAGAACTCATAACATAGAAGAAACCCCTAAATCAATTGAGGAATTCTAACATTGAAAAATAGGAGAATTTGGGAACTCCATGAATGGAAGGAATCCGTGGATGAAAACTATCATACCTTAATGCTAAAAGCTTGACTTCAATTATGGAATTGGAAACTTGTCTTGAAAACCCTGGCTTTCTTCTTCAACTCCTTGAGAGAAATATTTGAGAGGGAGACTTGTTCTTCTATTAGGAATTTGAGAGAATCATTTAAATTGGGGAAATTTGGGGCAAAACACTTATATAGGTCTTTAGGTGAAGGGTAAAATGACATGATATTGAATTAAAATAATTTGAAAAGACCTGACTTAAAAACATAAAATAAGAAACCCCGGAGCTCACATAAAACCACTCGGCGACTTGCTGAGTGAGCGTTTAGCTCGCCGAAAGTTCTAGTGAGTCGGCTCATGGACTAAGCCAACTAGGCGATTGGGAATGCATTTTGGCGACTCGCCGAAAGGAACGGCGAGCTTGATCTGGCTCGCCTAAAGGTCCAGAACACTGGTTGCAGAAATTAAGCCAAAAAGGCAAGAAGTTCTACTCGACAGATCGCCGAGTTGTTCGACGTTCTCAAGTTATTTCATTGAATTGCAGTGAAATGAATATTTTTCCCTTCTCTGAATCCGTGGTGTTAAATTATCTCTCCCTTAGGAACATTCATCCTCGAATGAGATTCAAGACATCAGATGGAGGGTAGGAATCTTAATCTAATTGTCCAATATGCATGCAATCACATAAATGCACATATCCGAGGAGGAAACCAAGCTAAAGCATGTTCAAAACATCATATCATGAAGTCTATATGCAACTCATACTCAAATGCACATAAACATGTAGAAATCAATCAAGTTGACTCATTTTCTCAAAACTTAAGTTTTTTTATGAACATGCATAAATGAGCAAATCATGGGAATATCTAAGACACATGACACCAAAAGAGTAAACCTCATATGAGGAATTCAATACCTCAAGATAGAGTAGGGGTAGAAGTAAATAGATGAGGATATTGAAACATCATATCGGCCTCAGCCTCCCAAGTAGCACCCTCAACTAACTGATTCCCCCACAACACTTTCACAGAAGCAACTTTTTTTTTTCTCAACTTCTTGACTTGTCGGTCTAAAATCTCAATCGGACACATTTCTTCAACATAGAGACATGGAAAACTTGATGCACCGATGCCAACTCATTAGGCAATTCTAGTTCATAAGCAACCTTACCAATACACCTCAAAATATGATATGAGCCTACATATTGGGGACTAAGCTTCCCTTTTTTACCAAACCTCATTACACCCTTAATGGGTGAAATTTTCAAATAGACCTAATCATTAACTTCAAGATCAAGATCTCTTGTTCTAACGTCGGCATATGACTTTTGTCGACTTTGAGCCATTTTTACCCTTTCTCTAATAAGTAAAACTTTCTCCATAGCCTCATGTACCAATTCAGGACCTATCAAGGCGACTTCACCCATTTCGAATGTAACACCCCGTGTCCAAAAAAGGGAAAAGAATCAGTTTTGGGGAAAATGCAGGTGCCAGCCACGAGGACCACCCACAGCCTGTGGATGGGACCACAGATTCTAGGTGTGGTCCATGGATGGTCATGCCTTAGATGGTCTAGGAGCTCAAGACCATAGCCTATCTCACGAACCATAGGCCAGACCATGGTTCGTGGTCGGGGTCTATGGTTCGAGGCCCCAAAATCACCTTTTTTGACCATGAATGACGGTCTACCAGGACGGGCTGTGGGTCAAACCATGGTCCCTTGACTGGGTCCGCTGGTGGTCACCTGGCAGTTATTGTTGGGGGCAGTTGGGTCTTTTCCTAATTAATTAGTTCCTATACTACGTCGTTTTACCCTTCACTAAGGCCCCTATATAAGTATTTTCAACCCCAAAATCAACCAATTCACTTCATTCTTCCAAATTCACAAAAGAAAACCAAGTCTTCCGCTCAAATATTTCTCTCTCTAGAACTTGAAGAAGAAGAAAGAGTCCAAGGTTGGATCAAGGTCAAGTCTCCATTCCTCAAGCATTTGTGGGATTTGATATCAAGATATGATGACTTTTAATCCATGGAATCCTTTCTTCCATGGAGTCTCTAAGATTCCCCAATTGAAGAGATGAAATTCTTCAATTTGAGTTAGGGTTTTCTTTCAATGTTGTGGGTATAAATGAATGTTGATCCAATTGAGTATATTATGATTGTTTATGATTGAATTGATAGGATTACATTTTTTAGGATTAATTTACATATACCCATGCCTAACCCATGTCTAGAATGATGAAGTTGATGTAGATAAGTTTTATGCCATGAAAGGAGAATTTATGGGTTTAGATGTATTCAATATAGGATTGATGAGATACATTAGAATTGAAGCTTAAATGATAAATCATGATTAGGATTTCTTTGAGGTTGAAGCTTATGAGATGATTATGATATTGAATTTCTTGAGATTGAGCATATAGAATGACTATGAGATATAGTGCTTTGAGAGTAAAGTTTATGTTGTCAATTGTTGATTATTGATGTGATTGTTGTGGAAGAGATAGTTCTCACATGAATTGCTTATGATTATAAATGTGAAAGGCTTTCTCACATTGAATGATTCTAGGCTGAAAGGGTGGCTCACCTGAAATGAATCTAATGCTAAAGACTAAGAAATTGAAGAGGCTAGAGGCGATTACCCATGACCTCTAAATGAGATGGATATGAGGCGATTGCCCATATTTCATAGAATAAAATAAAGAGGTGATTACCCTTATTCCTAAAAGTTGAACAAGAGGCGAATCCCCATGTTCTTAAGATATGAATTGGACAAGAGGCGAGTACCCATGATCCCTATAGAATGACAAGAGGAAAATACCCATGTCACATGATGTTGGACTAGAGGCGAGTACCCATGATCCATATGTTAAGAAGGACTAGAGGCGACTACCCATGTTCTTTTATAGTAAGGCAAGAGAAGATTCCCCATGTCTAAAAAACATAAGCTAGACTATGTTATGATGAATGATAAGCTTGGATTGTTGCTTGAGTTGCCTTCCATGATGAGTAAGGTTGATTTGAGGTTACTAAAAGAAGTATTTCTCCTATGTTGATATGAACTATGATGTGCATTGATTATGCTTTATGACTTTTATTTTCTAATTCTTATGTTTATGTTGATGTTTATGCTAGCTATCATATTTAGTACATGTTTGTACGAATGCATATTCTTGCTTACATTTTTTATCCAAATGTAGGGTACGGTGATATCGACTCTCATCCCCGCGGCTAGGATCTTAGTAGAGCAAGGCTTGATGATTGGTGAGTCCTCACATCATTCGAGGATATAGCCACCATTTCTCTTATGTTCTTTCATTTTTTGTTTCGAACATTATTGTATAGTTTGTGTCCCAAGATATTCCTGTTGTAGATGGTTTGAGGCAAAGTGTAATAGACTTTCGCCTTTTGTTATAAAACTTTTATGTTGTGAAACCTAAGTGGCTTATATGTCATGTTACATCTAGGGGGTACCCCTAGGGCGTGACAAACTTGGTAATCAGAGCACGTGATTTAGAATGTAAAACTTTGCTATTTGAAAGGACTAGAAAGATCTAGAATTAGAAACAAGTTGTTTTTGGAAAGAATGAAAATCTAGAAAATTTGTTATGTTAAGTTTGAGTTTTTGGTCAACTTCAAACGACCATAAATCCTAGCTCAGGGTGGTCTAGGTGTGCTTCCATATATTGTAGGAAATATCTTGGGATAATCTTTCCACCGCCACCGAGTTTACTCATTTTTGAGTTCGTATGAGTGAGATATGCCTATTTGAAGTTGGGCTGTTCAAATAATGAAAGTCTAATTTGGATTTTAGAAGGGCATTATGGTATTTTCCATACCCCATGACTTAATTTCGGTTTTGGATAATTAATTGGGGTCTAAATTGATAGGATTCAGTTTACGCTTTTACAATATTGAGTTAGGGTTTTAGAGAAGAGAAAAGAAGAAGAGAAGTGAGGAGAAGAAGCAAGAATCGTCAAATTCTCGAAGCTAGGATCGTGGATTTCATCAAGGGGTGATCCCTACGACGTATGTGAGATCACATAGCGTTGGGTTAGTTCACCCACACGCCAATCATAATTCAATTCAGCGAAGTTATATAGTTTTGAAAGCAAATCCTATGAGTTCTTGATGTTAATTAGTTTGAAATCTTGTGGGTTCTTGTTTTTGAAGTTTCTTGAGATTGATTCGTATAATTAGGTGTGATTTTGATTTGGATCTTGCATATATTGATGATTTAGTTTTTCCTAAGTGTTTGGGGAAAAAAACAAGTTTATTTAGGTGGTTTAGAGTTGAAAAATAAGCAAGAAAAGTTGGAGTGCACCTGGGCAGGGGCCTGGGGAGCCGCCGCTCTCAGAGCCCCAAGAAGGGGCCTCTGAAGTTTGGGTCTTGGGGTGCCGCACAAGCCAGAGCGCCCCACCTTTGCTTATGAAGTTTTCCCTCTGGTGCCCCACATCGCTCAGAGCGCTAGGGACGCCAATTCTTCCTATTCCTTCCCCATCTTTCCGTACTAGTTCGTTAGCAATGTACCTTTGTTTTCTAGTTGATTCCAAAACTCTAAGGTTCGTCTAAACATCATGAAATCATCCATAAACACGAGATCTTGAACCTTGAATCCATAATCCAATTCAAAGAAAGTTAAGATCAAAGTTAAGAGAAGTAAGAGACAAGTCAAGAAGAGTTCCTAGAGTTTTCCAATAGTCTTTTCCAAATGTTTTAACTTTGTTTTAAGACTTAAAGTTCAAGTTGAGCAAAGAGTAAAGAGAAACGATTGAAGTTCATTTCTTCAAAGTATCTGGGGACTATGTATTCCCAAAGAGTTTAAAATATTTTCACATTTAAACAAGAAAAGGAAACCTTGATTTCCAAAGAGCCTTTGAACTAGTTTTCAGAAAAGAGTAAACACTTTCACAATTAAGCAAGAGAAGAAACTTTAATTTCCAAGATAGCCCTTGAGCTAAGTTTTTGAGCAATTATCTGAAATCACAGAAAGAAGTATGTTTTTTAAAACATAAGATCTAGTATCATATTTGGGAGTAGTATTGAGCACTGATATGGGGGAGAGTTCAGACAACTCCCAGCCCCATAAACCATGTAGCCATCATGGGTAGAAAAGGGTCATACTTTTTAGATGATTCCTTAGTGTTTTTTAGCATAGACTAGTGGATCCACTTAGTAGTCAAGTTCTATACCCCTCGGCAAGGTATAGGACGGCCCTGGCAGCGTGAGGCAAAATGTTGTATCATCACAATAAATCTTATGTGATGGTTATAGCTTAGAGAAACTCCTACAGAAGTGTTTGTATTCTTATATACAGAGTTTAATTGTATTTTTACAAACATTTCAGAGTTATATTTGTATCTTTGCATACACACAGAGTATTATTGTATTTCCAAATACACATAGTTGACACCTATGTTTAAAATGCTTTTCTTTATATTGCACTTGTTTTATATTTCTTTATATTGAAATGCGTTTAGTTAAGTTTTAGTTGAGTTGAGCCAGGTAAGTTCTTCAATTCCTTTCAAGCTTATTTCTTGTTTTAGAATTCCCTTCGCATACTCGTACATTCAATGTACTGATGACATTTGGCTTGCATCTTCTTATGAAGCAGACATAGGTTGCTAGGGTCAACATCCAGCACCTCGTTGATCCAGTTGAGCATTCAGAGTCCGTTGTTGAGCCTCCTTGGTTTTCGAAGGACCCTCCTTTTATTGCTTTTAGTAGCTTTAGTTCATTAGGATGTGGTGGGTCTTGTCCTGACGTCCATCTCAGTTGTTTTAGAGGCTTCATAGACAGTTAAATGTTAGTTCTTTAGTCTTTTCATTTTCATTATCTTATGTTGAGACTTAAGTTTGCCTTATTGGCTAGTTGAATGTTTTCTTTATGACATTCTATGTTTTATATGAGGTACTTTGATAAGTTAAGTCTTCCGCTGAGTAAGTAAGCCAAGCCAACGGTTCGCTTGGCGCCAGCAATGGTTCTCGAGTTCCAGTCCCGCCCAGGGTGTAGGATCGGGGAGTGACAAACTTGGTATCAGAGCACAAAGTTCAAGAGTCCTAGGGAGTCTATGAAGCTGTGTTTGTAGAGTCTTAGTTATCAGTGTGAAGTGCATGAAATCTATAATTAGGAGGCCGCGACACTTAGGTAATCATCTCACTTCCTTCATACTCATTTCGTACGTTAGAGTTTGATCTCTAAAACGTTTCTTCTAATTCGTGCTTGGGTAGTTAATAATGCTTCCACGAAGAGCTGTCAGAGGTCTTCCTGCTAGGTGTAGTGTTGAAGAGCAAGGGGTACCCAATACACCTGAAGTGGAACACCAGGGAGAGGTCACCAATGCTGAGTTCCGTGAGGCTATCCAGATGTTGAGCTAATTTGTGACCAACCAAGCTGGACAACACGCGAGTTCTTAAGGATGTATCCTCTAAGCTTCACAAGTTCTAGTTTTATTGAGGATCCAGATAATTTTGTTGAAGAGCTTCAGAAAGTTTTCAAAATCATGCATGTTGCGGATGCTGAGAGGGTGGAACTAGCTGCATACCAGATGAAGGGTGTTGCTAGGATATGGTTCGACCAATGGAAGAAGAACCGAGTTGAGGGAGCACCACCTGCGAGTTGGGCTTGTTTTGAGGAGGCCTTCTTGGGGAGTTTGTTCCCCCGAGAACTAAAAGAGGCTAAGGTACGAGAGTTGCTCACACTTAAGCAAGATTCCTTGAGCGTTCATGAGTATAGTGTTAGATTCACACAACTTTCCCGATATCCTCCAGAGATTGTTGCTGACATGAGGAGAAGAATGAGTTTATTTGTTACTAGGCTGTCTCGTCTATCGAGTAAAGAAGGTAAGGCTACAATGCTAATAGGTGACATGGATATAGCAAGGTTGATGGTCTATGTGCAGCAGGTTGAGGAAGAGAAGATGAGGGATAGAGAAGAGTTCAAGAATAAGAGAGCTAAGACAGTGAATGAGTCCGGGAAGCAGAAGAGTAATGACAACCAATCATCCAGAAGGGACCTACTCCATAATCTGCTAGTGCACCTGCACCAAAGAACAAAAGTGAGTACAATAGTCAGAATTTCAGTGCCAAACCTGCCTATTCTCATGGTAGTATGGCTCAAGGGGGTAGCACGCCTCCTGCATGTGCTAAGTGTTGAAGGAACAACTTAGGAACATATCGTGATGGCTCCACATATTGCTTTAAGTGTGGGCAGAACGGTCATTTCATGCGAGAGTGTCCAAAGAACAAGCAGGGTAGTGGTAATGTGGGTAATAGATCCCAATCTTCTTCAGTTGCTCCACCAGACAGAGATACACCTAAAGGGGATACTTCCGGTACTAGCAATGCAGCAAATCGCCTATATGCTATCACTAGTCGCCAAGAGCAAGAGGACTCGCCAGATGTTGCCACTGGTAAGATCCAAGTCATTAAATTTAATGTTTATGCTTTGCTAAATCCAGGAGCGAGTTTATCCTTTGAAACTCCGTATGTTGCGATGATTTTTAATGTTCTTCCTGAGCAACTTAGTGAGCCCTTCAGTGTTTCTACACCTGTTGGGGAGTCTATTCTAGCAGAGAGAGTCAATCGTGATTATCCATTTTCGTCAATCACAAGAGTACCATGGTTGATTTAGTTGAGTTAGACATGGTAGATTTTGATGTCATACTTGGTGTGGACTGGCTTCATGCTTGTTATGCCTCAGTTGATTGTAAAACTTGAGTTCTCAAGCTTCAGTTTCCAAATGAGCCAGTCTTAGAGTGGAAAAACAGTTCAACAGTGCCTAAGTATGGAAACCATGCATAAGAAATCCTTAAACATGCATAAAAGGGACATTTTATTTGAAACCATGCTATATGCCACTTTTGAACATCATATTTGAAATAGTTGGAGAATGTAGCTCATCAGACAAATCATGCACAATTCATCATAGCATAAAGGATATCATCCTAATCACAAGCATAGTCTCCAACATAAACATAATGCATACTCCAATCTTCACAAGACATAGTTCACATGCATAATTATATACCAAGATCATATAATCATAACAGAACTATCGCATAAGCAACCCTAAGCTATACTTGTGAAATGCATAGATAGGATCCCATAATCCCATCTACACTAAGTATCACTTCTAGGCCGCCATGATCATGCATAGCATACCTTGACCTTATCCATAACCAACACTTATAGACAAGGAGACATTCATGTTCATATCTTGTAATAAGTAAAGTCACTCATAGCAACAATCCATATTATGCATACATAAGTTCATATATCTTCATAGCATAAGGAAAGCACACCACAACCCCCTTAGAAGTCTACTTGTGCAATGTATAACTGAAGTCCCATACCCTCACTCACACTAAGTAAAGCTCATTAAGAAGTCAAAAGTATAGTCCATGTTCATATTGATGTTAATGTTCATAATTCATAATAAAGCATGCATTAACTCATAAACATCATGTGATAAGGGAAACCTACCATGCTCACTCTCAAAGCCTACTTGTGCAATGCATGAATGAAGTCCTATACCCCCATTCACACTAAGTAAAACCTCTTGAGAAACCATAGTAAATAACCCATGTTATTGGTTATAGTTCATATTCTTGTTCTTGATCATGTCATGGTTCATCTTCTTGTTCATGTAGGGAAATAGCCTAAACCAACATAGACCATGTGAGCTACATGGAATCCGGTGTCATGCCCTACACCGAAAAGAGGTGTCCTACTTACCTAAGGTGGAACTAACATGTTTAGATTTTAGGTGGATCCACTAGCTAAGAACCTATGTGGGCACATAGATATGGGATAAGGATATTGCTACTAGAAACTCGCACTGACTGACATAGAAGGTTTCCATCTCATGAGATAACATGTTTTGGGAACCCGGATTGACTGGCGTAAAAGCTTCCATCTCATTTTCATATCCACTCGGTGCTAAGCATAATTCCTTTTAATTTCATGTTAAGTCTTTACTTAAGTTCATGTTTATGGAAGGGTGACTTAACACTCATTCCAATACAACATCATTATATAGCTCAAAGATTCATTAGGTGAGAATAGCCTTTCAACCTTAGAATCATTAATATGTGAGTAAACCTTTCACATCATGTTCATAGTGTTAATGAGAATAGCCTTTCAATCGACACAACAACATTATCATAGTCCTACACATTTCATGCATAGTCATGTGTAAGGGTAAGGGGAGAATGACCTTTCAACAACTACCACAATTACACAATAGCCATAGGATCTTCACTTTCTAAGTGAATCATGAGTTCATACACAATTCTTGTCTACATGTACAAACCTTCATAATTTTCCCTTCAAGGGCTATGAATCAACGCCACCCAAACACCTACTATTACCACATTAGATAAGAGGAATATCAAGATTCAATAATAGAATTAACATCTTAGTCATATCTTAGTCATGTTCATGCATGGGTGTGTGTGTGATTGTCCTTCCAATGATACAACAACATCATTATCATCATAGACACTTTACTCTCAAAGTATTCATAAACATGCACATAATATCATAATCATACATACTCTTCATATCTTGCATTTAAGGGTCATAGATCATGTTAAGTCAATACATATAGCATTCACTATATTAGAGATGGATAGAATCATGACTCAAGTAGATCACTTACTTCATTCATAAATTAATCTAATCATATTATAGGTCATGTGGGTGAAGTCTATTCACAATAATGCCATATATAACTCAACATACATAATAGCTTCTTTCTTAAAGATTTGGCATCCTTAGCTTATTCAATTTAGCTTTTACCCTTTAAAGCCCTAGGAGTCATCTTCATGTTACAAGCTTTACTCTCAAGCAATGCCTCACAAGTTCATCATGTATACCTAGTTCTCAAGGTAACCTAACCACATGCCTCATTATTGATCAATTATAGTCATATGGGAGACATATAAACTCAATCTCAATACTACACAACTATGATCCCTCATATAAGCCCTAATCAAATCAATTTGTGTCTTGAAGATTTACCCTTAAGCAATTCATATTTAGGTCATCTAGTCTAAGACAATTCCTAAAGAAGTTCATTATTCTTGGAAGGTCACATCTAACCCTCAATTTTCCTCTTTCATGACATGACACTAGATAATATCAATTTCACCATAGACCCTTAGGTTAATCATAAATACATGTTTGACTATACTAGAATCATGTAATTACACCAAGAACAACCATTAATCACATAATTGGGCCAATATTCAACAATTCCCACATCATGAAATCAATTTAGTATAGTGGGGGAAATCATTAGTCCAAGAGGAATTTTCATCATAAAACAACAATGCCCCATCAATCCAATCTTAATTCGTCATAATCAACCATAATAAACCATATTTAAACATTTGAAAAGGTTTTGGAAGAAAACCCATGATATAGATTGAAACCCTAGGTTTTTGGGGGATTTTGGAAATTTGAAATCATCTTTTGAAAGGGCTCCTTGAATGAAACTTAATCAAGGCTGAATACTACCATACCTTAGGTGTAGAATATAACCAAATTCGAATGAAAAGCTCCCTAGTTCAAGCTCTATGTCGATCCCTTTATTTGTTCTTCAATGGAGGTTTCTAGAGAGAAGACTTTTTTGGAGAGGAGGGGTGGTTATAATTTGGGGTCTTGAGATATAATGAGTTAATAGGGTGTTGTATGACTTAAAATACTTTATATATATATGTATAAATACTGTATTAAACAACCCCTACTTAAAACCAATTAAAAACGAATTACTTAAATGCCCTCTTGATTGGACGAGTCTTGGACATCAAGTGTAGGCATGACCTACACCTGGGACCTGTGGCCCATAGGTCAGCCTACTGGCCATGCTGCAGGTCCATAGGTCATAGCCTGCAACTTGAGTTGGAGTTCTTGACTAACGCCCAAGACCTACGGAGCGTGGATGGACCTTCGCTCCGTAGGTGCCATCTGTAGCTCACACTTTGTGTAGTCTTGGGGCAAATTTGCAAGATTGTTTTGGGGTCCTCCCCAAGGATCCTTTTGGTTGGTCCTTGGGGAGTCGTACCATGACGTTTAACCCCTAAACCTCTCAATCTAAACTCGGGAAGTCATTTTACACTTCTAAACCCCACATCCAACTCAACAACACACTCGTAAGGCTTTAGTTCCACCTACTAGTTTTTCGGGTTGTTACATTATCTCTCCCTTAGGAACATTCGTCCTCGAATGACACTTTAAACACTTTTATGGAACTAAAGACTCAAGACTAGCAGCCCATCATGCATGAAACATCAAAATAAACATAAACAAGGAGGAAACATCATTCCATCTCAATATACTCAATGCAACACAAAGAAGAATAAGTTACATCTAACAACCCAATATGCATGAGATTCTCATAACTAGTCATGTTCAAGGGGGAATTACCATCACCTAGTCATAATATGCTCAACATACTCTTATGGAGCACATATGCAATCACTTCTCAAAAGCATTTTTATTCAAGGAGGAATTTCTCAACTCCTAACTAAAGCATGCTCATATATTCTTCTCATGAAGTACAATAGGCAACTCTTACTCAAAGCACTACAACATGAGGAAAACAATTCACTTAACTCATTTTCTTTCAAAACACACGTTTTCATGAACATACATCATAGAAAGAAGTCATGGCAACACATAAGCACATAACAACAATGCTAACTAGGCATACCATCTCCCCCTTGGGAGTGAGCCTATACCAACTCATCTAAACATCTCCAATCACATAATCATAGGAGGAATTACATTTTCCAACTAAAAGCAAGCTCAACACAACATTATGGAGCCAATATTCCATTTCATCAAGAGCATAACAAAGCACGTTCATGAAATCATCTCATGAAGTCAAATATGCCATCATCATACCAAAATGCACAACAATATGAGGAACATGTAAATTAAGAAAACTCATTTTTTTAATACAAAACGAGAATTTTCTCAAGAACATGCATAACATAAGGAGGTCATGGAAAATTTTCTAAAACACACATGACTCCAAAACATATAACAAGCCCAACAAGGAACTCTTGGTCTCAAGCTAGAATAGGAATAGAAGAAATGGATGAGGATATCGGGACTCTCAATCAATTTTTCTATCTAAGCACATGATCTCCCCCTTGGGAGTAAGCCCCTTTCACTAAAACCTCAAATACTACTCCTTTCAAACAAACCCATAGCATCACCAAGACTCATTATAACCTTACCGGGTTTTAAAACCAATAGAGGTTTAATGACCATGCATCAAAACCCTACCAAGGTTAACAAGAGAAATTCTATGGGACAAGGGAATCATGGGACACATATAACATCTAAGACTCCTCAATCATGAAACGAGTTAAGGAGACCTTATCATTTTGAGCTAGATAAGGAATAGAAGGGAACACAAGGATATTGGGACATCTCATTGGCCCTTGGCCTCCCAAATAGCATCCATAATACTAAAATACCACTCCTCACATTCTCATGGAAGCACTTCCTTACTCTTTTATATCTTAACTTGCCGGTCTAAGATCCCAATTGGTATTTCTAAATTAGAGAGATTCTCATTAAGCAACTCTAGCTCACAAGCAACCTTACCAACACCACTCAAGGTATCATAAGAGCCTACCAAACCAGGACTAAACTTCTCAAACTCACTACACCTCATAAGGTGAAAATTTTGAGCCAATCCAAATCATGAACATCTAGAACACTCAACGACCTTGCCATTGAAGCACATTTCTTCTAATTCTAAGGTCCGAGCAAGTCATCACTCAACTTTTTCACCTTCATCATATAAGGTGATTCTAAACCATGGAGAATTTACACTTCTATCCTCTTTTAAAAGAGTCTATTCACTCAACATCTCTAGGCATCACTTAAACACCACTATTCATCAAATCCTCCAACACATTATAAAACTCATTATGGCGAAGTTGGGTTCTACCAACAAACACATATAACCACAATAAAACCCATGTATACTAAGGACAACATAAAAGCTCATCATGTCCAATTTATCAAGTAATAAAAGACAAGTACTATCGGAAAAAGAGTAAGCATGAAACACATACCGGGAGCAACATTAGGAGGATGCTCTTGTTCACCTCTAGCTTGAATAGCATCAGACCTAATTTTCTTCCTTTCTGTTCCCCTTGTGGTAAGTACCTGACAATATTTTATTTTGTGGTCACTTCCACCACAACCATAACAACCCTTCGTGCCGGCTAGACACTTACCATCATGTTTCTTTCCACACCTAGCACAAGTAGGCCTAATCACATAAGATCCACTACCACTCACTCTTTGTGATTTTGGGGTAGAAACCCTCTTTTGGTTAAACTTAGGGGGAATCTTGGAAGAGCTTCGACTATTAGATCTTTCTTGAGAGGAGTTTTCATTATCAAATCTATACCTCTTTGTTCCTCTAGACCTCTCCTCAAGTTTCTCCCTTTCAAACCTTTGAGCATGAATCACAAGACGATCAATATTCATATCATTCTCAAGAGTAACCATATTACATTCTCTTGCTATCAAGTCGGATACACCCGACACAAACTTACTCATCTTCATCCTAGGGTCGGTCACTATGGATGGAGCATATCTCGACAACCTAGTGAACACTCGAGCATACTCCTTAACACTTATTCTACCTTGAAGATGTTAATAAAATCAAGTATCTTAGCCTCTCTCATCTCTAAAGGGCATAACCTATCAAGGAACCCATTCTTAAATCTTTCCCATTCCATGGGGCCCGCTTCTACCGGCCTCGCTTCTTTCCATTGATTTAACCACAATAGAGCAACATCCTTCAATTGGTAAGAGGCCAAATCCACCTTCTCTACTACTGTCACGACCCAAGCCTAGGGCCTAGACGTGACCGGCGAATGGGGAACCCGAAGGAATCCCAAACAAGCCTCATAGCGTATCATTACACATCCTTGGTCGCGGAAGCAATTAAAATGACCATAAGCAATAAGTATAATCAAAGGGGG